>CAUYLG010055474.1:0-31291 GCA_963573385.1 Cacajao melanocephalus
ACTTTCAAACTGGGTCTCTGAGTGGACGTCCAACTTGTTGATTCCCAGCGCCGGAATCTGAGCAACCCACTGCGCTGGCTAAAACAGTGGCGTTGAGATTCGTGGTGCTTTTCTGCCTGGGAATCTCCGGTCTGGCTTCCCTCCTCAGTCCCTTCTTCAATCAGCTGAATGGGCGACTCTGCCTTCCCGGAGCTCCAAACGTCAACCAAAAGGGGACCCAGTCCCATTTACTCTGCACCGAGAACCTCCGGGCCAGGGCACCGGCAAAACCGCTGCGCTGGCCACGAGAGTCACGCTGGCGACCCGTGGGGCTCCTCCGCTGGGAATCTCCCAGTCCATGAGCAACAAAAATTCGTCTGATAGTGTGGTGTCCACTCATTCTCTGTGCTTTCACTGGGAGCTACAATCCTGAGCTGCTAATAATCGGCCATCTTGGATCTCTCTCTCTCTCTCTCTCTCTCTTTTTTTTAAAAGACAGGTTTTCACCATGTTGGCCAGGTTAGTCTTGATCTCTTGACCTTGTGATCCACCAGCCTCAGCCTCCCAAAGTGCTGGGATTACAGACCTGAGCCACTGCGCCCGGCCACCACGATCACTTTTTAGAACATTTTCATCACTCCCAAAAGAAACCCCGCACCCCTAGTCTCTCTATCTCTCTCAGCCCTGGGAAACCACTAATCTACTTTCTTTCTCTGTGGGTTCACCTATTCTGGGCACTTTATATAAATGGAATCACAATATGCGGTCCTTGGTGGCTAGCTGCTTTCATTATGACTTAACATAACCTCACAGGTTTTTACATTTTTTAAATGGCTGGAAAAAAAGAATATTTCATGACACATGAAAATTCTATCAAATTCACATTTCAGGGTCTATAAATAAAGTTTTATTGGAACACACACACACACCCCCACACACACAAACACGAAAGCTTCATCCAGTCTTGGGTCTTCAAACAGCCTCCATGTGCTCATAGCTCACAATGCTTTCTCTCCAGCCTTGACTGCTTACCTGGATCCCTGAACTGAATGCCAGCCAACCCCTCATCTCATCTCCATCCACCTGTTCCTACAGCAACTGGGCACATTGAAATACCATTCAATCTGAAGCTAACCACCACTGTTAGTATCAGACTCCACAAGTTCAAGGGAATTGTCCCTGCCACAGACAGCAACCACCGTGGGGTCCTCATGTCACAGGAAAGGTGTCCCAGTCCAGACCCCAAAAGAGGGTTCTTAGATCTCGTGCCAGAAAGAATTCAGGGCAAGTCCACACAGTAAAATGAAAGCAAGTTTATTAGGAAGGTAAACGAATAACAGAATGGCCACTCCATAGACAGAGCAGCCCCAGTGCTGTTAGTTGCCCATTTTTATGCTTATTTTTTGATTATATGCTAAATGAGGAGTGGATTATTCATGCCTCTCCTTTTTAGACCATATAGGGTAACTTCCTGTGATTGCCATGGCATCTGTTCACTGTTATGGCGCTGATGAGAGTGTAGCAGTGAGGATGACCAGAAGTCACTCTCGTGGCCATCTTGGTTTTGCTGGGTTAAAGCCGGCTTCTTTACTGCAATCTGTTTTATCAGCAAGGTCCTTATTTTGTGCCGACCTTCTGTATCATCCTATGACTTAGACTGCCTTAACTGTTTGGGAATGCAGCCCAGCTCCTACTCAAGATAGAGTTGCTCTGGTTCACACACCTCTGACACCCAGGCCACCTGCTATAAATTCAGGGATCCCTGTGACCTCCTCAGGTTCCGTAATTCCCTAAAATGACGGACAGAGCTGATTGAAGATGCTATACTTCCTAAAGGATGCACACAGAGCGAGGTCTAGGAGGGGTGCAGAGCTCTCCTGTCGCATCACACTGTGACCATCAACCAGGAAGTGCAACTCAACCTTGGTGTCCAGAGTTTTTATTAATTTTTGTTCCCAGGCCGTGTGATTGAACTCCATCTCTAGCCACCCTCCCCTCCCAGAGGTGAGGCTGACCCAAAGCTGCAATCCTCTAACTCTATTCACAAGGCAGTTCTTTCTGGTGACCAGCCCCCATCCGGAAGCCATCTAAGGCCGCAAGTCACCTCATTAGCATAACAAGCACATTCCTGTCCCTGTCACTCAGGAAATTCCAAGAGTTTTTTGAAGCTCTGTGCCAGAGACCCAGAACAAAGATGTATTCTTTATTACACCACACTCCTTAACCGCTCCACTTGGAAGCATCTCAAATTTAACCTGTCCCAAACCAATCTTCTAATATTCTCTTCATCTTGGTAGAGGTAACAGTCTCATTCTTGCCAGGTGCTGAGGCCAACAGCTTCAAAGTGGTTCTTGGCTCTCTTTTCTCCCATACCTCCCAACCAATGTGTCAGCAAATCCTGTCAGCCCCACCTTTAATTATATAGAGAATCCAACTACTTCTGAGCATTTCACATAAATGCAATCATGCAATAATGGTCTTTGGTACCTGGCTTTTTTCACTTAGCATAATGCTTGCAAGGTGTATCCTGCTGTAGCATGTATCTGTACTGCTTTCTTTTTTATGACTGAATTATAGTCCATTGTATGAATGCACAACCTTTTGTTCATGCATTTATTTGTTAATAGATATTTAGATTGTTTCTACTTTTTAGCCATTTTTAACAATGGTGCTAGGTACAGGGTGTGTGGACTTATGTTTTCAATTCTTATGGGTATATAGCTATGAGTTAAACTGGATCATTTGATAAGTCTTATGTTTAGCATTTTGAAGTATGACCAAACTATTTTCCAAAGCAGCTGCATCATTTTTCATTTTCACCATGGTGTATCAGGAGATAAAGGTTTTTACAGCCTGCCCCCTCGCCCCCACAAAAAAGCAGAGAAGAGTCCAACTGGGAAAAATATATAAGTCAAGGAAAAGAAAAAAATTTCTTTGGCCAGGTGCAGTGGCTCAAGCCTGTCATTCCAGCACTTTGGGAGGCTGAGGCTGGCAGATCACTTGAGGTCAGGCGTTCAAGGGCAGCCTGGACAACATAGTGAAACCCCATCTCTACTGAAAATACAAAAATTAGCAGGGCATGGTGGCGCACACCTGTCATCCCAGCTACTTGGGAGACTGAGGCAAGAGAATCGCTTGAACCCAGGAGGCAGAGGTTGCAATGAGCCAAGTTTCTGCCACTGCACTCCAGCCTGGGGGACAGAGTGAGACTCCAACGCAAAAAAAAAAAAAAAAATATATATATATATATATGAACACAATAAAACAAACTGAAAGATGAGACAGAAAGGGGGAATTCAGAACTAGGAAGCGACTGAGGTCCAAGTCAACATTTTTATATTAGAGGCCTGGCGCAGTTACTAATGCCTGTAGTCCTAGCACCTTGGGAAGCCAAAGCAGGTGGATCGTTTAAGCCCAGGAGTTTGACACCAGCCTGGGCAACATGATGAAACTCTGTCTCTACAAAAAATATAAAAATTAGCTGGATGTGGTGGCACACACCTGTAGTCCCAGCTGCTCAGGAGGCTGAGGTGGGAGGATCACCTGAGCCCTGGAGATTGAGGCAGCAATGAGCCATAATTGTGCCACTGCACTCCAGCCTGGGTGATAGATTGAGACCCTGTCTCAAATAAATAAATAAATAAATAAGAAAGAACAACGGCCAGGCGCGGTGGCTCATGCCTGTAATCCTAGCACCTTGGGAGGCCAGGGTGGGTGGATCACCTGAGGTCAGGAGTTCAAGACCAGCCTGGCCACCATGGTGAAACCCCATCTTTAAAAAAATAAAATAATTAAATTTAAAAATTAAAAAATTTAAAAAATAGGAAAGAACAACAATCAAAATAAACAGCATTGGTAAAGGAATGAATGACAAAGGGGAAAGACTGGAAATAATTACAGCAAATGTAGATGAATGAATAAGATAAAGACAGTAAATTAACTGGGGAATCTAAAACATGGGAGATAGATAAAGATAATCCAACATATGTACAAAGTAGTAGAAAGTAGTTATGTTAAATTATGTCATATAAGACAACATACTTAAAGCTGAAGAAAAAACTAAATCCGTGTCAGGAGCAGTGGCTCACGCCTATAATTCCAGCACTTTGGGAGGCCGATGTGGGCAGATCATGAGATCAGGAGATCAAGACCATCATGGCTGATATGGTGAAACCCCGTCCCTACTAAAAATACAAAAATTAGCCAGGCGTGGTTGCATGCGCCTGTAGTCACAGCTACTTGGGAAGCTGAGGCAGGAGAATCGCTTGAGCCCGGGAGGCAGAGGTTGCAGTGAGTCGAGATCGCACCACTGCACTACAGTCTCGTGACAGAGCAAGACTCCGTCTCAAAAAAAAAAAAAAAAACCTAAATCCACAGAGTGTACAACATAACATAGCATACCAAGAGAACTTGATAAACTCTCCTACCTAAGACATCTCCCGTGTAAGCCCTTGAATTTAAAGGATAAGGAAAGAAGTCTGTAGGCATGTAGACATAAAATGAAATTACCCAAAAAGAGGGACATGACAGTGCTTAAAACCGCAGGTCAGAGGAGCTGTAGTTAGAAAATTCTACCCAGAAACTAAAACCCGTGACCCAGGAATTAATAGCCAGGCAAGACGTTGTTCATGTGCAAAGTCAAAAGGAAGAAATTCACAGGCATGACAAAGCTCAGGAAATACGAAACCATGAGTTCTTCCTAGGGAAAAACCAAACTGCTTGACAATGAAATCCAGATGATTTCAAGATGAATCACCACAAACAATCCAGAAATGCAGAAGCCACAATTAAAAGTCAAACAAACCAAAACTGACTATGAGCACAAACTCCATAAAATCCAGCTCAAGAATGACCACCTACTGGGTTATTGTTACATAGGAGAACGTGACTGATACAAACCGGGAGATTAGGGCAATACCAATATAACTACGGCATAAAACATGGGGGCTGGACTGGGCGCGGTGGTTCACGCCTGCATTCCCTGCACTTTGGGAGGCCGAGGTGGGCGGATCACCTGAGTTCATGAGTTCGACACCAGCCTGGCCAACATGGCGAAACCCCATCTCTACTAAAAATACAAAAATTAGCTGGGTGTGGTAGTGGGTGCCTGTAATCCCAGCTACTCAGGAGGCTGAGGCAGGAGAATCGCTTGAACCCAGGAGGTGAAGGTTACAGTGAGCTGAGATCGCGCTGTTGGACTCCAGCCTGGGTGACAAGAACGAAACTCCATTTCAAATAAAATGCAGTAAAATATATAAAAATAAATAACACTAATAATAAACAAACAAACAAAAAAACTGTGGGAGCTGGGAGAGAGTAAGAGCTATGCCCTCATCTTCCAAAGCAGAAGAACACTGTCTGCTGCCTGAAATGGAACTAGAGAGTTTTAAAAAATAGACACTAGCTTTATTTTTCATAATCTATCTTGCTTTTTCCTCTCCTTTCTCCCTCCCTCCTTCTCTATCTCCAACTCTTTAAACCTAGAAGATTTTTAATAATATATTTTATTGTGCAGAAGCATTTACTTGAAAATTCAACAGTTCCTCTAGATGTATTTCACTTACTTTTTATTCTATCAAATGCAAATCAAATTAAATTGTATAATTTTTATTTAAAAGAACATCTTATTCTTAATCCTGTTCTAACAAAATCTTTCTCTTCTTTTAGGTGTGTGTGTGTATGTGTGTGTATGTATATGTGTGTGTGTGTGTGTGTGCTATATCTAGAACTAATATTTCCCTAATGATAACTATTGATGTGATTTGGAGTGATTTTTTTATCTTCAAACTTCTTTACATAAACTACATTATTTAAATTATTATGAAGATTTACTGTTGGTACACATATGAAGAATTTATAGAAGTAAATATGCTTAACAGGGTTGATACTAGATAATGGTATAATGAATGATTGTTATTTTATTTGGGATGCTTTTTTGTAATTTTAAACTCATCCCCATTATATATATATATTTTTTTCTTTTCTTTTCTTTTCTTTCTTTTTTTTTTTTTGGTTGAGATGGAATTGTGCTCTATCACCAGGCTGGAGTGCAGTGGCGAGATCTTGGCTCACTGCAACCTCCGCCTCCCGGATTCAAGCAATTCCCTGCCTCAGCCTCCTGAGTAGCTGGATTACCGGTGTGTGCCACGATGCCTGGCTAATTTTTGTATTTTTTGTAGAAATGGGATTTCACCATGTTGGTCAGGCTGGTCTTGAACTCCTGACCTCATGATCCACCCGCCTCGGCCTCCCAAAGTGCTGAGATTACAGGCATGAGTCACCGCACCCGGCCTATTTTTCAAAAATCAAATATAAATTATCTGACATAAAATTCACCTATTTTGAAGGATACACTTTAGTGATTTTAGTTATAGCGAACATGTGCAACCATCACCACTATTAACTCTGGAATATTCATCACCTCAAAAGAAACCTTGTCCCTGTAAGTAATTAGTGGCAATTTTCTTCCTCCCCTATCCCTGGTAACCACAAATCTACTTTCTGTTCAATGGACTTTCCCATTTTGGACATTTCACATAAATGGAATCATACAATATATGGTCTTTGGTTCCTATTTCCATTCACTTAGCCTAATTTGGGGGGGGGGGCTTTTTTTGAGACTGAGTCTCACTCTGTCACCCAGGCTAGAGTGCAGTGGTGTAATCTGCACTTACTGCAACCTCCGCCTCCTGGATTCAAGCAATTCTCCTGCCTCAGCCTCCTGTGTAGCTGGGATTATAGGCGCCCACCATCACATCCGGCTAATTTTTGTATTTTTAGTAGAGACGGAGTTTCACCATGTTGGCCAGGCTGGTCTCGAACTCCCAACCCCATGATCCACCTGCCTCGGCCTCCCAAAGTGCTGGGATTACAGGTGTGAACCACCACACCACACCCAGCCAATTTAGCTTCATGTTTTCAAGGTTTATCCTGATGTAGCCTAGATCAGCATTTCATTCCTTTTTATGACTGAATAGTAGCCCATTGCATGAATATATCACATTTTGTTTCTCCATTCACTGGCTGATGGACTTTGGGTTGTCTCTAGTTTTGCGCTGTTGTGAGTAACGCTGCTATAAACATTTGTGCACAACTTTTTGTGTGAACGTATGTTTTCAATTCTCTTGAGCCTAAGAGTGGAATTGCTGGTTTGCACGGTAATTCTTCTTTTTCTTTTCAGTGCTCAGTCCTCTGTTGGAGATTTTGCCTCCCCTAGAATGGATGTCCCTCCCTCTGCATTCTCATCAGTACACTCCCATGATGCGTGGTGTGCTGTGTGTAGGTGTGCTCTGGTGCTGGACAGGGTATAGGGGAGAGGTCTGGCATCCTGTCCTTTGAGAGGGGACCTTGGGGAGTTTGTGTTTATGTGAGAATGTGCGTGAAGTGGTGTCAGATCCCATAACTCAAGGCCCTTCCTCCTAGAGGGCAGCTCAGGAATGGGCAGGCCTTGGCCAAGGCTTGGCTCTCTTGAGGGGCATTCCCTTCGTGTCTCCTGCTCCTGCCCTTGGTCCATCTCCCCAGAAGGTAGTCTTTCCTTGGAGGGTTCCGAGACTCCCTCCCCGGCTCTGGGGTCATGGTGGGAACACTGGCCTCAGTTTGGTGGTATGCCCCTTGCCTGGCACTCACATTTCATGGCCCATTTCCTCCACTGGGAGCTGGGATCCTAACCTCTCAAAGTGGGGACCCCCTGAGAGGGTCTTGCAGGGTTGTGGGCATGGAGCTGGTACAGAGTGTGTGTGTGGGGAGGGGTGACTGGGACGGGCTTGGGAATCAGGAGGGCTGGGGTGGCCTTAGTCATCTCTGTCCTTGGTGCTGTGTTTGAGAATGAGGGCAAATTCCATGGAGTTGAAGTTGCCTTTCTTGTTAACAGGAACCTCCTGGGTCTGTGAGGTGGTCACAATGGTGGGCTTCCTAGAGAAAACCTGAAGTTGAGGCTTACTCATCGAAGTGTCGTGGATCACATCTTCAGGGTCCATGCCATTCAGCAGGTCCCCACATGCAGTGAGCAGCATGGTGAAGTTGATGGGCCCCGGGGCCTCGCTCAGCTCACCCTCCAGCTGTTCACCGTGGGCTTCTTTCCTGGCGAGGCCAGCACGTGGTGCAGGTCTGCTTTGTCAGCGAAGCCATCACAGCTCTGGGCAAACCCGTGGAAGACCTCCTTAAACTCCCGGGTTGCAGCTGGTCAAACATCACGAAGACATTGGATGTGGCCCGCTGTGGCCACTTCCTGGTGGTGTGGCCTTGGCCTGCCTGCTGGATAGCTTGGCTTCAGGTGAGTGGGGCTTCCCTGGTGCAGAGAAGGCGCTGGGTGGGTGTGCGGGCTGGGCCAGCCGCCCGGTATGGGCACTCACATGAATTCTATGTTTAACTTATTGAAGACCCACCACACTGCCTTCTACAGCCGCTGCACCATTTTGCATTCCCAGAAGCAATAGATGAAGGCTCCAATTTCTTTATTTATCTTTGTAGGGATGGCATCTCACTCAGTTATGCAGTGGAGCACGATCGCGGCTCATTGCAGCCTCCACTTCCTGGGCTCAGGGGATCCTCCCATCTCTACCTCCTGAGTAGTTGGCACCTCCACCTACAGGGAGGTGCCATCACACCAAGCTAATTTTTTAACTTTAAAGGTTTTGTAGCAATGGGGGTCTCACTATGTTCCCCAGACTGGTGTGGAACTCCTGACCTCAAGTGATCCTCCTGCCTCGGGCTCCCCAAAGTGCTGGGATTACAGGTGTGAGCTACGGGGTTACATTTTCTTCACATCCCAGCACTTTCTTCTTTCTTTCTTTTTCTCCTTCCTTCTTTTCTGTTCTCATCTCTGATTATAGCCTTCTTAGTGGGTATAAATGGACATCTCCTTGTGGTTTTCATTGGCATTTCCCTGTTGATTGATGATTTGGGGCATCTTTTCTTCAGAGAAATGTTTATATAAATCCTTTGCACATTTTAAAATTGGGTTATTTATCTTTTTCCTGTTGAATTATAAATGTTCTTTAAATATTCTAGATACTAGTCCCTTACCTGACATATGATTTGCAAATATTATCCCCCATTTTTGGGGTTGTCTCTTCATTTTCATGATAGTATTTATTTAACTTGAATAAAGTCCAATATTTCTATTTTTCTTTGCTGCCCATTCTTTCGGTGTCATACCTAAGAAACTACTGCCTAATCCAAAGTCACACAGACTTCCACTTATGTTTCCTTCTAAGAGTTTTATAGGCCAGGCATGGTGGCTCACATCTGTAATCCCAGCACTTTACGAGGCCGAGACGGGCAGATCACAAGGTCAAGAGATTGAGACTATCCTGACCAACATGGTGAAATCCTGTCTCTACTAAAAATACAAAAATTAGCTGGGCATGGTGGCACATGCCTGCAGTCCCAGCTACTCAAGAGGCTGAGGCAGAAGAATCACTTGAACCCGGGAGGCAGAGGTTCAGTGAGCCGAGATCACGCCACTGCACTCTAGCCTGGGCAACAGAGCAAGACTCTGGCTCAAAAAAAAAAAAAAAAAAAAAGAGTTCTATAGTTTAAGCGTTTACATTAAGATCTTTAATCCATTTTGAGTTAATTTAAAAGCATTTTAGGGCTAGGTGCTGTAGCACATGCCTGTAATCCCAGCACTTTGGAAGGCCAAGGTGGAAAGATCGCTTGAGCCCCAGAGTTCGAGACCACCCTGTGCAACATAATGAGACCCTGTCTTTACAAAAAATAAATAATTATCCGGGCACAGTGGCACACACCTGTAATCTCAGCTATTGGGAAGGCTGAAGTGGGAAGATCACTTGAGTCCAGGAGATCAAAGCTGCAGTGAGCCATGATTGCCCCCTGGGTGACAAAGTGAGACCCTGTCTCAAAACAAAACAAAAAAATTTAATTGTGGAAAAAATGTACACACATAAAATTTGCCATCTTAACAATTTTTGAGTGTACAGTTCAGTAGCGTTAAGTGTATTCACACTGTTGTACAATCAATCTCCAGAGCTTCTTCCTCTTGCAAAACTGAAATTTTTTACCCATCAAACAACTCCCTACATTCCCCTCCTGCTAGCTCCTGGCAGCTGTCATTCTCCTCTCTGTTTCTATGAATTTGCCTAATGTAGATACTTCCTAATAAGCATAATCATACAGTTTTGCCTTTTTGTGACTGGCCTTATTTCACTTAGCATAATGTCCTTAAGTTTCATCTCAATGATAGCATTTGTCAGAATTTCTTTCCCTTTGAAGGCTGCATAATATTTTATGCACCACATATTACCACAGAATAATACCACAATTTGTTCATCCATTTATCCTCAATGGACACATAGGTTGCTTCTACCTTTTGGCTATTGAAAATAATGTGGCTATGGACATAGGTGTACGAATATCTCTCTTCGAGTTCCTGCTTTCTTTTCTTATTTTTTTTTAATTCCTGTGGCTTTAGGGGTACGTATGAGTTTGGTGACATGGATAGATGAATTGCGTGGGGTGAAGTCTAGGATTTTAGTGCACCCATCACCTGAATAGTTTGCATTTTATCCAACAGGTAGATTTTCATCCCTCCCTGCCTCGTCCCTACCATTTCTGATTCTCTGTTGTCAATTACACCATTCGGTATGCCTTTGCATACCTGTAGCTTAACTCCCACTTACCTGCTTTCAGTCTCTTGAGGTATTTACGCAGAAGTGTCATAGTAATTCCATTTTTAATTTGTTGAGGGACTACTATACTATTTTCCATAGTGACTACACCATTGTACATTTCCACCAACATTGTACAAAAGTTCCAATTTCTCTACTGATTTTTTTTTAATAGTAGCCATCCTAATGGCTAGGAGATGACATCTCACTGTGTTTTGTTTTGCGTTTTCCTAATGATTAGAGATGCTGAGCACTTTTTTTTTTTTTTGAAACAGAGTCTCACTGTGTTGCCCAGGCTGGAGTGTAGTGGCGTTTTCTCAACTCAGATGCACGACACCACGCCTAACTAATTTTTCTATTTGTCGTAGAGATGGGGTTTCGCCATGTTGACCATATTTGCTTTCATTTATTTATTTTTGAGATGGAGTGTCGCTCTGTCACCCAGGCTGGAGTGCAGCGGTGCAGTCTCAACTCATTGCAACCTTCGCCTCCCAGGTTCAAGCAGTTCTGCTGCCTCAGCCTTCCGAGAAGCTGAGACTAAAGGCGCCTGCCACCACGCCCAGCTAATTTTTGTATTTTTAGTAGAGACAGGGTTTCACCATGTTGGCCACTATGGTCTTTAAATCTTGACCTCGTGGTTTGCCCACTTCAGCCTCCCAAAGTGCTGGGCTTACAGGAGTGAGCCTCTGAGAACTTTTTATGTGATTATTGGCCATTTGTTGTTTTATTTTGTTTTTTTGTTTTTATTTTTTCTCTTACTCTGATTGAGACATAATTGGCCATTTGTATATTTTCTTTGGAGCAATGCCTATCCAATCCATTGTCCATTCTTTAGACAGGCTGTTTTTTGTTGTTGTTTTTGTTGAGTTCTAAGAGTTCTTTATATATTCTGGATATTAACCCCTTATCAGACATATGGCATGTCAATATTTTCTCCTATTTCGTGGATTCCCTTTTCATTCTGTTGATTGTGTCCTTTGATGCATGAAAGTTTTAATTTTTTTTTTTTTTTTTTGAGACAGAGTCTTGCTCTGTCGCCCAGGCTGAAGTACAGTGGTGTGATCTCAGCTCACTGCAGCCTCTGCCTCCCGGGTTCAAGCGATTCTCCTGTCTCAGCCTCCTGAGTAGCTGGGACTACAGGCACACTCCACCACGCTCAACTTTTTGTATTTTTAGTAGAAACAGGGTTTCACCATATTGGCCAGGATGGTCTCGATCTCCTGACCTTGTGATCCGCCCACCTTGGCCTCCCAAAGTGTGAGCCACCACGCCCGGCTACTTCCATATTCTTTTACAATTCTTTCTTGACTCAACCCATCCCCACTTTTTTTTTGTTACTTTACCTATGGATTTTGTATTATACAGAAAGGAGCTTCAGCCTTCCCAAGCCTTCTCCTCTCCCAATCTTGTAGTCCAGTTATATCATAATTCATGTTATTATTCAGTATTCATTCATTAATTCATCAAATTTTTTTTTGAGCATATACTATGTGTCAAACACTACTGTAGGTGCTGGAGATTCATTAGTAATCCAAATAAAGTCCCAGTGTTGATGGAATTTATAATGATTAGTTAAATTATGTTCACTAATGAACCACATAATATGCTATGATGACATTTTGTTTTCTTGTGTTACTTTCTGTTTTTCCTGAAGTAAATGATTACTTTTTGTTTTTTTGCTTAGGTTTCTATGTACCCAAATCATTCTTCTTTCATTCTTCAATAGAACTACATTGTATAACTTCTCTTCCTTATTCCCCACCTGATCAAAGGCCACCAGGCAACCTATTAATTCTTCCCCTCCTCCTCCTCCATTTTTTCTCCACTTTAAAAAATTTACATCCTGTAGGTTTTGGTTATTTCTTTGTTTTACTGGGGTTGGTTTTCATTCTTTTACCTAGGCATTTGTTGATTTATTTCCATTTACATACTCAGTAATTTATTTCCCTTCAGTACTAGGAAATTTGCTAGTTAAAAACACACACACACAAGCCGGGCACAGTGGCTCACACCTGTAATCCTAGCACTTTGGGAGGCCCAGGCAGTTGGATCACGAGGTCAGGAGTTCGAGACCAACCTGGCCAATATAGTGAAACCCCATCTCCACTAAAAATATAAAAATTAGCTGGGCATTGTGGTGCGTGCCTGTAGTCCCAGCTACTGGGGAGGCTGAGGCAGAAGAATCACTTGAACCCAGGAGGCAGAGGTTGTAGTGAGCCAAGATCATGCCACTGCACTCCAGCCTGGGTGACAGAGTGAGACTCTGTCTCAAAACACACACGCACACACACACACACACACACCTTCCTTTTCTCTATGTATGATAACATTTCTATTAATAAGGGCCAGGTGCGGTGGCTCGTGCTTATAATCCCAGCACTTTGGGAAACTGAAGCAGATGGATCACTTGAGGACCAAGAGTTCGCGACCAGCCTGGCAAACATAGCAAAACCCTGTCTCTGCCAAAAAATTAGCCAGGCATGATGGTGTGCACTATAGTCAGAACAATGACTTGAACCCAGGAGACAGACATTACAGTGAACTGAGATCACTCCACTGCATTCCAGCCTGGGCGACAGAGCAAGACTATGTCTCAAAAAATAAAATAAAATAAAATAAAATAAAATAAAAAAGTAAAAATTAGACTTCCTGAAATGGTCTATTTCTCTTATATTTTCTCTTCTGTTTTCTAGACTTTTGCCTTTGTTTCTATACTTTCTGGGAGATTTCCTAGACTTACTCTCCCAAATATTTTATTGAGTTTTTTATGTAGATATACATATTTTAAATTTCTAAAAGTTATTTTCTATCCTCTGCTCTCTATTGCTCCTTGTTTTGTATTATCCTGCTGTCATTCCATGGAGATCATTCTGAAGATATTGATAATAGTTTTTATGTTTCCTCTTTTTTTTTTTTTTTTTTGACGGAGTCTCACTCTTAAAACCCAAGCTGGAGTTCAGTGGTACGAACACAGTTCAAAGCAACCTCCAAAACCCAGGTTCAAGCGATTTTCCTGCCTCAGTCTCCTGAGTAGCTGGGATTACAGGCACATGCCACCACGCCTGGCTAATTTTTGTATTTTTAGTAGAGACAAGGTCTCATCATGTTGGCCAGGCTAGTCTCGAACTCCTGACTTCAAGTGATCTGCTTGCCTTGGCCTCCCAAAGTGCTGGGATCACAGGCCTGAGCCACCAGGCCCAGCCTGTTTCCTCTTCTTCTAATGAAAAGTATCTAATAACCTTTCCAATTTCTTCTATGATAACGGACCATTCAGATTTTCCACCTTCTTTTGTGTCACTTCTGGTAATTTACATTCTACCTGGAAATTACCCATTTCCTCTAGATCTTCATATTTGCTGCCACATAATTTTATGAAGTAAACATTTTTTCTTTAATCTCTCCTGTATTCATGGTTATATCTTTCTTGTTCTTTTTATTTTTACTTTCCATCTTTTTAATTTTTTGTTTTAATTTTTGTGGGTACATAGCAAGTGTATATATTTATGGAGTACATGAGATGTTTTGATGCAGGCATGCAGTGCATAATAAACACATTGTGTAAAATGGGTTATCAGCCAGATGTGGTGGCTCACACCTGTAATCCCAGCCCTTTGGGAGGCCAAAGTGGGTGGATCACAAGGTCAAGAGATCAAGACCATCCTGGCCAACATGGTGAAACCTTGTCTCTACTAAAAATACAAAAATTAGCTGGGTGTGGTGGCGCGCACCTGTAGTCCCAGCTACTTGGGAGGCTGAGGCAGGAGAATCACTTGAACCTGGGAGGCAGAGGTTGCAGTGAGCTGAGATTGGGCCACTGCATTCTAGTCCGGCACCAGAGCAAGACTCCATCTCAAAAAAACATAAATAAATAAATAAATAAATAAATAAAGTGGGGTATCCATCCCCTGAAGCATTTCTCCTTTATGTTACAAACAACCCAATTACACTCTTTTAGTAATTTTTATTTCATTTATATATTTGCTTATTTATTTTTAAGACAGAGTTTCTCTCTGTCTCCTAGGCTAGAGTGCCGTGGTACGATCTCAGCTCACTACAACCTCCGCCTTCTGGGTTCTGGCAATTCACCTGCCTCTGCCTCCCGAGTAGCTGAGATTACAGGTGTGCACCACCATGGCTGGCTAATTTTTGTATTTTAGTAGAGCTGGGGGTTTCACCATGTTGGGTCAGGCTGGTCTCAAACTCCTGTCTTCAAGTGATCCTCCCGCCTCGGCCTCTCAAAGTGCTGGGATTACAGGCATAAGTTACCAAGCTCTCCCCTCTTTTAGTATTTTTTTAATGTACAATTAAATTATTATTGACTATAGTCACCCTGTTGTGTTACCAAATACTAGGTCTTACTCATTCTTTCTATTTTTTGTACGTATTAACTCTTCCCACCTCCCTTACCTTCTCTTTTTTGTTTGATCTGTTTTCAATTTCACTCTTTATTGTTATTTTCATTTTCTATTCTTCAATTTTCTTGCTTTTTTCTTATTAAATTAAATACTTGGCTCCTCATGTAGTTAATCAAGAGACTTTTTGTGGAGCGGGAGATTAGGTTTAGGGTATATTAGTATATAAATATGAAATATCAGTATATTAATATAAAAAATATTAGTGGCCAAGCATGGTGGCTCATGCTTGTAATCCCAGCACTTTGGGAGGCCGAGGCAGGTGGATCACAAGGTCAGGAGATCAAGACCATCCTGGCTAACACGGTGAAACCCCGTCTCTACTAAAAATACAAAAAATTAGCTGGGCGTGGTGGCACGTGCCTGTAATCCCAGCTACTTGGGAGGCTGAAGCAGGAGAATCACTTGAACCTGGGAGGCAGAGGTTGCAGTGAGCCTAGATTGCACCACTGCACTCCAGCCTGGACAACAGAGCAAGACTCTGTCTAAAAAAGAAAAAAATATTTATTAGTAAGCTAAGAAAATTCATTAGGTCTAATTAGTCAAAAGTGCAATGTTCAGTAGTCGCTTCATATTCTTCTCTGCTTGTTTATATGTGTACTGAAAAGGCTGAGAGGTGGACTGAGTAGAAGCTTGGGGGTAGTTTGGCAGCTGTAAGAAGAGATGGCAATGGATGCTTATTAGGGAAATGAGAGAAAATGAAAGAAGAAACTTTGACATCTACATGAGTTGAGGCTCTTTGGGAACTTCCAGGAGATGCAAGTGTTCAAAGAGGGCTACTTGGGAGTTAGAAACAATTAAGTAATGGCAATTCAAGTCTGAACAGGAGGAGAACATTCCACTAATACACACAATTAATCTTATTACTATTCACTGATAATTTAAGAATAATCCTGGGAATTTTTTTTTTAGGAAATGTCCAAATGTTTTTCCCAAAGTGTTTTCAAATCTTAGGAAAAGATCAACCAAATTATTGTAGCTTATGAATCTTATCTTGTATTTTTAATTTTCACTGAATTCTTATGATCTTAATTGAGGTTTTTTGGGGGGAGAGAATATATACTTTGTTTTTTTTTTTTTGAAAGGGAGTCTCCCTCTGTTGCCCAGGCTGGAGTGCAGTAGGATGATCTTGGCTCACTGCAGCTTCCATCTCACAAGTTCAAGCGATTCTCCTGCCTCAGCCTCCTGAGTAGCTGGGACTACAGGCACCTGCCACCACGCTTGGCTAATTTTTTTGTATTTTTAGTAGAGACGGGGTTTCACCATATTGGCCAGACTGGTCTCCAACTCCTGACCTCATGATCTGCCCACCTCGGCCTTCAAAGTGCTAGGATTAGCCCAGCCTTACATGTTTTTAACTAAGTTCCAATATTTTCTCCATCTTGTTTTGTCCTCCAGAAAACTGGAGAAAAGAGAGCTTTCAGACAAGAATCTAATTTTTTCCCCATATTTGATTAGAAAAAACTTCAAACAGGAAATTTGTAACATATGTACAGTAAATGGCCAGCTGTGGTGGCTCACACCTGCAATTCTAGCACTTTGGGAGGCCGAGGTGGGAGGATCACTTGAGCCCAGGAGTTAGAGACCAGCCTGGCCAACATGGTGAAACCCTGTCTCTACTAAAAATACAAAAATTAGCGGGGTGTGGTGGTGCGCACCTGTAGTCCCAGCTACTTGGGAGGCTGAGACACAAGAATCACTTGAACCTGGGAGGCAGAGGCTGCAGTGAGTGGCACTGCACTCCTGCCTGGGTGACAGAGCCAGACTCCATCTCAAAATAAATTAAAAAAAAAAAAAAATAGGCCAGGCGCAGTGGCTCACATCTGTAATCCCAGCACTTTGGGAGGCCGAGGGCGGGTGGATCACAAGGTCAGGGAATCGAGACCATCCTGGCCAACATGGTGAAACCCCGTCTCTACTAAAAACAAAAAAATTAGCTGGGCATGGTGGTGCATGCCTGTAAGTCCTAGCTACTCTGGAGGCTGAGGCAGGAGAATCACTTGACCCTGGGAGGTGAAGGTTGCAGTGAGCTGAGATTGCGCCACTGCTCTCCAGCCTGGTGACAGAGTGAGACTTCATCTCAAATAAATACATAAATAAATAAATAAATAAATAATTTAAAAAATAAAAATAAAAATTAGCCGGTTGTAGTTGTGCACACCTGTAGTCCAGCTACTCAGGAGGCTGAGGTGGGAGGATGGCATGTACAGCACAGAAGATTGAGTCTGCAGTGAGCCACTGTACTCCAGCGTGGCCGACGGAGCAACACCCTGTCTCCAAAAAATATAAAAAAAAGAAAGAAAAGAAAAAAGAAGTGTACAGTAAACACCCATATACCCACCACCCAGATTCTATAATCAGAACCTAATTTTTATTAGCTGGAATTAGCATTTGCCTAGACCTACAAGTGATGTTGAGTAGTGATAGCTCTGCCATAATTACATACTCTGTTTCTACTGGTAAGCCCAGTGCTTCATAAGAGTTTTGTACTGTGGCCAATTTCATGAGTGTTTCAAACAAGCCAACACAGGTCAGCTGTTAGCTGGGTGGAGAAACTTCTAGAGAGTTCTTCCCAGCTTAAAGAAACAAAATTTCAAAGTCATCTGGCATGCTGCCTAAAGACACCTACAGCTTTTGGCTCTTAGAAGCAGGTGATGTCCATGAGCATTACCTTGGGTTTCTGGTTGTGCAATAAGGAGCAACTGCCACCTCTCTGGAGTAGATGTGACAGAGACAGTGACAAGAGGAGGGGGTAGCTGGAATTCATATTCCTTCACATCAGTTTCCCTAAAAGTTCCATCCTGCAATTGGCGGCCAACAGCCCCAACAGAGAGCCCTGTGCTCTTCTATAAATTCACACAATCTTCTGTATGTTTTCCAGAGCCATTAAAGCTTTTAAAAAAGGAGCACAATTCTTTGAAATCTAAGGAAAACTGGCAATCATCTCTCCAAGCCAATTCCAAGTATCGTTATGTATATCTCAAGTCATAATAATTACTTCATTTTGGCAAAACATCATCTATCTTTGGCTTCTTTCTTTTCCTGGAAGGTCTTTGCTAAAGAACAGCCTCAGGAGAAAGGATGTACGCTCATAGGTAAGCTAGCTCCTTCTCACAGAAAAAAAACAAGAAACAAAACCAAAAGGCAGCCCGATTGCTTCTCGGTCTTTTGGCTCCAATAAAGCATAAAAAAGGGCCTTTGTAGTTGAATAAAATCCATACCATATTCATCCTGTTAAAAACTGGTGTTATTTTCCCAAATACTAAAGCCCTTTGGGACAGCACTGAATGTGCAATTCTGTTTTTTTGTTTTTTGTTTTTTTTGAGACAGAGTCTCACTCTCTTGCCCAGGCTGGAGTGCAGTGGCACGATCTCAGCTCACTGCAACCTCTGCCTCTCAGGTTCAAGCGATTCTCCGACCTCAGCCTCCTGAGTAGCTAAGCTTATAGGTGCTCACTACTATGCCTGGCTAATTTTTCTATTTTTCATAGAGATGGGGGTTCTTACCATGTTGGCTAAGCTTGTCTTGAACTCCGGACTTCAAATGATCCACCAGCCTTAGCCTCCCAAAGTTCTGGGATTACAGGTGTGAGCCAATTCACCTGGCCTGAATGCGCAGTTTTGAACAGGAGTGGAGTACTTGGGTGAATATGAAAATAACACATTTAGAATGGGGCTGGCATTTTTCTGAAAGTTCTCTCTTTTGCCTTTCTGAGTACTGACCATCACTCTAGAACAAGGATCAGCAAACATTACTGTAAAGGTCCATTTAGTCAATATTTTTAGTTGTTGCAAGTACTCAACTCTGCCACAGCAGCAGAGAAGCAGCCATAGACAACATAAACACATGAGCTTGGCTGGATTCCAATCAAACTTTTAGTTAGGACGCTGAGATGAAGACTGCATCAGCTGTACCCACTATGCTTTGCAACTGTTTCCTCAAAGGTAATCTAGTTCTCAACCTTTAGATACCTTTTTCTCAATTCGTGAAACCACAGGATTATAGTCATACTAAGCCTGAATTTTCACCATTATTTTAAAAGTAATAGGTAGGGTAGAGGTTAAAAACATAGGTTTTAGAGTCAGTCAGATGTGAATTCAAATCCAGATTCTGTAGCTTTCTTAGTTGTGTGACATCAGGTAAACTGAAGAGTGTTTCTATGTTTCTTCATTTGTGAAATAGGAAAATTGTTTTGAAGATTAAAAGAAATAATGCGTATCAAACTCTTTTATTTTATTTTATTTTATTTTGAAACTGAGTCTCAATCTGTCACCCTCTCGGCTCACTACAGCCTCCGCCTCCCAGGTTCAAGCGATTCTCCTGCCTCAGCCTCCCAAGTACCAGCACTACAGGCACGCATCACCATGCCCAGCTAATTTTGTATTTTTAGTAGAGACGGGGTTTCACCATGTTGGCCAAGCTGGTCTCGAACTCCTGACCTCAAGTAATCCACTCTCCTTGGCCTCCCAAAATGCTGGGATTACAGGTGTGAGCCATTGCTCCCAGCCTACATATCAAACTCTAATCAGTGCTCAATAAGGCACACAGTAAATGCTCAGTAGATGTTAACTTACTATCATCAGTCAGTGAAGTCATTGCTAAGAAACAATTATTTTTATCTGTGTAGAAAGATCATCCATGACCTTGGTGTTCAGTAGTCCATTTCACTGGTTATATACCATTTTGTAACTAGGAAAATTTCCCTAGTGTCACGTTTGTTTAATGTGAGGGCCCTGTGATTAAAGTGATACAATAATAAATAGATAGGTTTATACAGCGGTCTCCTTGAATGATGGCTGGCTCCGTCCATCTCTGCACCACAAGAAGGCAGGAAAGAAGTGTTTATCTTCATCTCTGACTTGCACTGCCATTAACGTTACATATCTGTGGGCTAATGGCATTTGTGCATATATAATTTAAAAAGTAATATTTATTAAAGCACTAAAAAAAGAGTTCAGATGCTTTATGGACAGTACCACATCTCATTAGTGTTCAAGCAAATGCGATTTTATTTCAAAGTTTTTTTCCTTTGCAGGTAAGACAGTACAAACGGCAAAATTCAAAAGGTGCGGAAGATTATAGCATGGTGAAAAGCAAGTTTTCTTTCTCTCCTCCACTTCTAGTCCCACAGTGACCATCCTAAGAAGCAACCACTTCCAGAGATGCAAACACACACACACACACGCACACACACACACACACACCTCACACTCTTCTGCACTTTATTACTTAGAATACACCGGAAATTTTCCATGTCTCAGCATATACAGCTGCCCGATACTCTTTAATGGCAGCTTAGTGTTCCCTCAGAGGGATGCGCCCAGTATCATTCATCCAGCCCCCAGGAACGGACTTTTAGGTTGTTTCCAGCTGCTTGCTCTTACAAGCAACGTTGTTAACGCTGCCTTGTTACTTTTAATCTTCTTTATCCAGTGATTTGGTTCTGCTTTTCCTTCCAGCACAACTGCAAAGTGACTCTACGGGGCTTTCCCGAGTGCCCTCGCCCCAGACCTCAGCGAGTTATTTGTGGAGTCACCGGGTCCTGCTCCGCATTGTAATTCGAAGTCTCCCCGGGGCAGCCGGGAGCGGGCGAAGCAGCGAGTCCTGGCCTGCGCGTCTGGGCCCCGGCGGGCGCGCTACCAGCTCGGATTTCTGGTGGATAGCGCGTGGGAGGCGGCATTGCCCTCCGCATGCAGCGCCCGTGCAGCCGTGGTGGCGCTGCGATCTGCGGCCCGGGGCCCTAATGTGAAACTGCCGCGGAGACGCTCCCAGCCGCCGGCACAGCTCGCCCCGGCACGGAGGGAGGTGTCTAAAGGTGTCTCTTAGGAACAGGCACAACCCGGGCAGCCAGGCCCCAGAACAAAGGGTGCTTTCAGCCGCCCCTTTAGATGCCTGGCCCGTCACCATGGCAACCACCCCATTATTGAAAGTCAGAGCCGGTCCCCGCCTTAGACTCTCTCCTCCCGGGCTCCCCTCCCCCGCAGGCCCCGCCGTATGGTGTGTATGTCACTGGCAGCTGTTGTCAAAAGAAGGCACCTCTTTGTCTCCAGGGGATGAAAACCATTTGGTTTCCAGCGCCACCCTTTCTCTCCGCCCGGCAACTTTTCTCCGCGCGCCGTCCCCAAGGCGCCCCTGGATGCGCGCGCCCAGCCCGGCGTCCGCCACTAGCGCTGGATTCTGGTTTCCTCGCCATCACTCCGCCCAGAGCCGTTCTGCCTCTGCCTCAAACTCTCAGATTCCCTAGAGGTCTCACTCTCAAGAGTAGTGTCCCAGCGAGGGGAATCCGCATTGGAAATCGCAGCTTCTTTCTGGCAGCCGCTCGCTGAGTTCCAGCGCGAGCCGGATCTCCCCTCACACCCAATAGCACCACCTTCCGAGGTCGGCGGCTCATTGCCGCTGCGTCCCCGAGGCCCGCACAGGAACTCCTTGCCTGGCCGCATTCCAGGCTGGGCCCGGTCCTTAGAATAAGGACCAGTTGTGTGTCTCCCTGTCGCTGGCAGCGGATCACTTTCTGGCTGAGGAAAAGACAACACAACGAGGGAAACAATAGGACCTGTATGTTTCTCACACAGTCCTCATTCGAAATGTATCACGATCATATTTTTAAAGGTCTGTGTTACCCTTCATAAATATCTAAAGACGACTTCCTTTCTGTTGCCTGTGGAAGAACTTGATAAACATTAAAAAGGCAAGAACGTCTTTGGGGGCCATGTGTCTGGGATATGGGAGACACCTATCGTCTGCCCCAGGGATCCTAAGACGGGAACAGACGGTGTTTTCAAAACCTATCTGGAAATAAAAAAAGGTTACGGTGCTGAGAGGAAGAGCAGAATCCAGGAGAAAGGGGCTGTGAGAGGAAAACGCAGAGAGAGGATAAAGCTGGGACTTCAGCTATTCTGTAAAGACGCACTTTAGATGCTGTGCGGGAGGAAAAATGATCAGAGGAGTCAGAAAACTTCACAGATACTGAAAAGTGTAACTACTAGAGGGAGAAATTCAAGGATAATTTGTTCAGAACTCAGTTCTATATTTTTAAATAAAGTTTAAAAGGAATTACTAAATGATTAAAAGGCACAGTTTAAAATTTTGTAAATGCTGAAAGTATGACAAGAAAAGCAGGTAACTGACGAGAGGTAGGTGGTTGTGGTCTTTGCGTCCAATTATTATCAGCTCCATTTGATAAACAGGATGCAGGCGAGTCTGACACACAGGAAACAAGTGTTTGCAAAGCCCAGGGGTGTGTTTCCCACCACGCAAGAGTGTTATCTGAATAACTATCTATCTAGAAAATAATAAGTATGTTTCTTGACAGTCCAACCTCTTTTCTTTTCCGATAAATTTTGGAGAAAATTCTGTCATTCTTCCGTGATATTTGATGAATATTTCTCGTCATTTTAAATGAGGGTTATTACACAGTGTCGCAATTTGAAATGCTATTTAATGTGATGGGTTTTGTTAAAAGTGCCCAAGATTGTTATTACCAAATAAAAGCAATTTTCCATTTCTGATGGCAATCTGATTTTTACCAATAAATGCGTCATTTTATTTTGTTGAAGTCACACAAGGAGCTATGTAGAAGTGAGCTCCACAGAACTCAGGGGACCCCATGGTAATGAAGACCAAGGCCAAGTAGACATTGCTCCTGAATTCTATTCCTGCATCCTCTGGGGCACCTCTGCTTGATCGTTTTGTGTTGGTTGATTGGTTGGTTGGTTGATTTTATTTTCAGAGCTAGAGTCTTGCTATATTGCCCAGAATGGTCTTGAACTCCTGGGCTCAATTGATCCACTTGCCTCAGTTTCCTGAGTAGTTGAGAATACAGGTAGGTATGTTCTGTCTCACTCAGCTCTTCATCTGTTTTCTATGAAACCTTTCATTTGTCTAAAATATTTCACTTAATTAAAAAAAAAATTGGCCAGGTGTGGTGGTTCACACCTGTAATCCCACCACTTTGGGAAGCTGACGTGGGAAGATCCTTTGAGCCCAAGAGTTCAGGACCAGCCTGGGCAATATGGTGAAACCCCCATCTCAAAAAAAAAAAAAAAATTAGCCAGGCATGGTGGCGCATGCCTTGGTTCCAGCTACTCTGGAGCCTGAGGGTGGAGGATGGTTTCAGTGAAGGAGGCAGAGGTTGCGGTGAGCAAAGATGGCACCACTGTACTTTCAGCCTGGGCAACAGAGCCAGACCCTGTCTAAAACAAAAATGACCACTGTTATAATAGAAATTTACAGTTGAGAAAGATCTTAGAGATAACTTAGTTCAGTCCTCTCATTTTAAGACCCAGAGACCCAAGGACCTCCCTAGGTAAGCTGCCTGAGGTCATACCGCCAGTTTGTAGCGATGGCCCTGCAATTGCTTGTCAGAACAAGACCCTGTCTCAAAATAAAAATTTTTTAAGTAAAGGCGATCTTGTGGAGCCTTTCTATTTTCCAGCCCACCTTACCTAAGCTCTTCAATTCCAGACCTTATTTAAAATATTCAGTCTATTCATTGATTGTAATCACACTGTTCACTCCCACTGGCTATGGACATCCTGTTAGTCGCCTCTTGGATATCCATTCTCCTGTTGTCCTTATTTACAGAATCCATTTTGGAAGTGGGAGTCAGGGCAGCAATGTGCCCAGCTAAGAACAATCCCAGGACCTCTTTTAGCATACTATTATCTGAACAATAGAGTGCCAGTGGGATTCATTAAAAGTTCCTCAGAGGGAGCCAACTCAGTTGGCTCATGTCCATTTGCTCTTCATCTTTTCTCCTTTCTGCCTGGAATATAGCTTGATGCCTGGAGCCACAGCAACAATGTTGTAAGCATGAGGATGAAAGCTCCACCTCCAGGAAGGGTGGAATGACAAGCTAAGAGATGCCTGAGTCGATGATGGAATTGCCATTCCAGTTCTGGGTTTCTGAACTTCTTGACTTCTCATGATGTGAAGAGAAAAATAAACCCCTATCTTGTTTAAGCCAGTGTTATTTGGCTTTTCTGTTATATGCAGCTAAGCATGATTCCCCATGGACTCCCATTTAGGACTAGAATAAAGGAGGATTAGGGGGCCTGGCACAGTGGCTCATGCCTGCAGTCCTAGCACTTTGGGAGGCCAAGGCAGGCAAATCGTTTGAGTCCAGTTTGAGACCCGCCTGGGCAATGTTGTGAAACCCTGTCTCTACAAAAAATAGAAAAATTAGCCTGGCATGGTGACCTCACACCTGTAGTCCCCAGCTGTGTGGGAGGATCATTTAAGCCTGGGAGGTAAAGGCTTCAGCAGTGAGCCAAGATCCCACCACTGCATTCTAGCCTGGGTGACAGAGACCATGTCTCAGAAAAAAAAAAAAAAGGTAGGAATAGGAATTCAGTCTTTTTTTTTTTTTTAAAGGAAAACTTACTAGCTACTCATCTAGTAGCCTGTACATACAAATCACAGGACTAAAGTATAGTAATTCATTCACTTAGTCTTTTAATAATATAGTATCTTCCCCATACCCCCCACCTCTGGCTACTATATGTGTATGTCTCTTGTCCAGATGCTATGATAGATCCATGTATAGTAAGACCTAAACTTTCAAGTGCTACCTTGACATCCTTGAGGTTCACAGGGTCCAAAGGCTTGTGAATTCCCCTACTCTCACCAGACACACCTGCATAATTCTCCTATCAGCTGGACAAGCTGCACCCATGCAGTTCTCAACCTAATGACCTTCACCTTCCCATCAGCCTGTGAAATTATTCAAACAAACCAATCACATGCTCCAATGGGAATCAAGGGCCATCTTGCCCTCTTGTCACTACCAAGGCTGCTTTTCTGGGGGTTTGCTGTACTCCAGAATGCAGCCCCCACGGTCCCCTCATAGCATGCAGTGTCCTCCTCCTCCAGCTTTGAGTTTACATTATGAATAAACTGCTGTAAATCTCATCTGTCCAGGGCCAGGGGTCATGCGTTCGGCTATCTTGTATTTTTTAGGGCGGGTATCCCCTTCCTTCACCAACCAGTGAGTGGAAGACGATCAGAACAGTTCATGTAAGCCACAAACATTAATTTATTTAAAATGTCAGATTCAGGGGTACATGTCCAGGTTTGTTACATGAGTATATTGCATGATCCTGAGGCTTTACTGATCCTGTCGGCCAAGTAGTGAGCATAGTACCCAACAGGTAGTGTTTTGACCCTTGGCTTCCTCTCTTGCCCCCGCTTTTGGGATCCCAGTGTTTATTGTTCCCATCTTTGCGTCTGTGTGTACCTAATGTTTAGCTCCCACTTGCAAGTGAAAACATGCAGTATTTGCTTTTCTGTTTCTGCATTAACTTGCTTAGGATAATGGCCTCCAGCTGCATCCATGTTGCTTCAAAGCACATGATTTCACTCTGTTTTATGGCTGCATAGTATTCCATGGTGTATATGTACCACCTTTTCTTTATCCCGTGCACCATTGATGGGCACCTGGGATGACTCCATGTCTTTGCTACTGTGAATAGCACAGTGACAAACACACGAGTGCATGTTGTCTTTTTGGTAGAACAATTTAATTTCCCTTGGGTATATGCCCAGTAACGGTACTGCTGGGTTGAATGGTAGTGCTATTTTAAGTTCTTTGAGAGATCCCCAAACTGCTTTTCACAGAGAAACAAACATTTATTGAAATCTCCTGGGTGCCAGACACTGTGCTAGGCAATGGATACAAAAGCGAGCAAGACAGACACAGTGCCTGTCCTCAGGGGCACATACTCTAGTGGGGAAGAGTGACAATGAAGAAAAGACCGCAGAGGAATAAACACAGTAATTACAAGCTGTGATGAGTATTATAAAGAATAGAGACAGAATACTTAGGGTGGCAGTGGAAGAGGAAGATGAGGGGTAGATTTAGACAAGGTGCTAATGGAAGACTCCCTGAGAAGGTACCATAAAGGAAGACTTAAAGGAAGAACAGGAGCTTCTGAGCAGAGGAAAGAGCAAATTCTAGGCCCTGAGCTGGGAGTGGGGGTGAGGGGCGGAGGAGTGTGGCAAGAGATTCAACTGGAGAGATCAAGAGGACAGATAAGTGGTAAAGGTAGTTGGGTGTGGTGGCATGCCTGTAATCCCAGCTACTCAGGAGGCTGAGGCAGGAGTCCAGGAGTTTAGGAGTTCAAGGCTGCAATGAGCTGTGATCACACCACTGCACTCCAGCCTGGGCAACCCAGTGAGACCCTGCCTCCAAGAAAAAAAAAAAAAAGAAGTAGTAAAGGCATTTTTGATTTAATGCCATGGGAATGCACTTAAGGGTTCCAAGCTGCACATAACTGTTTACAGTTTTAAAAGCTAACTTTTGCTGCTGTATAGAAAAGATTAGAGGGGTGAGAGTAGAAATGGGAGACCAGTACAGCAGCGGTTATCATCTTTCAGGCAAGTGGTGATGATGGCTTGAACTAGAGTGATGACGTTGCATTGGAGAGAGCCTGAATTCCTGATGTACCTAAAGATAGAATCCACAGGGTGTGCTTCTGATTACATGAGGGGATGAGGGTAATGGAGGACTTAAGGATGGCTCATGGGTCTGAGTAGCTGGAAAGATGGTGGTATTGTTTACTAAGCTGGGGAAAATAGTTGAGGTTGGAGATACATCAAGAGCTGTCATTATTAAGAGTATTACACTCATGAAGCCATCTAGGCAGAAGTAGAGAAAGAATGGCAGAGCGTCTAACAAGCCACAGAGTGATGCCATGCCCCTGAGGCAAGAGTGTGGCCTCATGATTGGATATTCTTGTGGTTAATCATCTGGGGAAGGGACCATTTGGTGCAATAATTATGTCCCTCAGGAGACTGGAACCAGGAGGCCAGCCTGAGGGCACCAGGAGAGGGAGGATGCTGTCTCCTTGTCAGACAGGGTTTGGATTTCAGGAACTCGAGATGGCTTGCCAGGGATCCTGCATGAGAGGAGGTACACAGCATCCTTGTCCCCTAGAAGCAGGTGTGCATCCCATAGAGACATCTAAGATGCCCAGATGGATCACATTTGTGAGCTACATTTTTAGTTGCATGTTACTCTTTCTGCTCACTTCCCTTCTGTTATCTTTAAGTCTTTTTTTTTTTTTTTGAGACTGAGTTTTGCTCTATCGCCCAGGCTGGGGTGCAGTGGCACAATCTTGACTCACTGCAATCTCCGCCTCCCAGGTTCAAGTGATTCTCATGCCTCAGCCTCTTGAGTAGCTGGGATTATAGGTGCCCGCCACTGCCCGGCTAATTTTTGTATTTTTAGTAGAAACAGGGTTTCACCATGTTGACCAAGCTGGTCTTGAACTCCTGATCTCAGGTGATCTGCCCGCCTCGGCCTCCCAAAGTACTGGGATTACAGGTGTGAGCTGCTGTGCCCAGCCTATCTTCGTCTTTAGACAAACTTTGGATAAATGTCCATCCTAGTCTCTGCCCTGCTATGGGAAATCAAATGAACAACAAAAAAATAGTGTGTATAAATGCCATTGAAGAGTTAAAGGGATACTGACTGTCCCAAAACCAGTATGGTGGTGGGAGCTGTAGCCAGCAGTGAGAGGTCCCTAAGGGGAAGATTGGTCTCTTTTTCTAGAGTGGGGCGTCAGGTACAGTCTCTCCTTTCCACATGGACAGCCTCCTTTCATGACCAGGCTTAAAGAAGCTAGTTTTGATTTTTTTTTTTTTTTTTGAAATGATGTCTCCCCATCACCCAGGCTGCAGTGCAGTGGTGTGATCTTGGCCCACTGCAACCTCTGCCTCCTGGGTTCAAGCGATTCTCCTGCCTCAGCCTCCCCAAGTAGCTGGGACTACAGGTGCATGCCACTATGCCCAGCTAATTTGTTCTGTATTTTTAGTAGAGACAAGGTTTCACCATGTTAGCTAGACTGGTCTTGAACTCTTGACCTCAGGTGATCCACCGGCCTTTGTCTCCCAAAGTGCTGGGATTACAGGTGTGAGCCATCGCACCCGGCCTGGTTTTGATAAGGGGAGCTGTCTGTTCTTTAAGACTCTCCCACACTTGATTGTATGTTCCTTGAAGTAACATAGAGTACCACATCTTTGTACCTGCAGTGTCCAGGAGGTTGTAAACACTCCATCACTGTTAGTTTAACAGGTGACTATTCATTAAACATTATGAGACACACACTATGGTTCCCCCAAAGAGCTTATAATCCAATTTTGGTCAGCAGATGCACACGCTGATGCATGGCAGAGTATGCCCGCTCTGTAGGTTACATGAAAGAGCCAGGAAATGCTCTTTGATCACAGAAGAGGAAACATTACTCCCAGTGTGGGGGCATGAAGCTTCCAACAGACTTTGTGGAGGAGGAAACATATGGCTGAGCCTTGTGGGCTGGATCGAATTTCCAAAATAGGATGAGTAAAAGACAAACATGTGCCAGGTAGAGGGTTCTGTGAGAAGGAGGCATGGGGAAGAAGGTACTCCGTCACTTAAGTGCATGACTGGTAGTGAGGTGTGTTGCAAGGAGAGCACGCGTGTGAACCGGGAAAAAGCGGCGGAGCCACAGTGGTGATGTTGGAGATGTCTTTCTGGGTGGGCAAGGCCTCTCTTGTCTCGGACCAAAAATTAAATATAAATAAATAAATAAACAAATAAATGAAATAAATGGTTCCCAGTGAACCCTGATAGCTGGGACTGACTTTTTATGGTAGAAAAATGTCTCAGCAGTGAGAGTTGTTGAACACCAGAATGGTTTGTCAGTGGTAGCTTTGGAAAATCTTTCCCTAGAGATTTTTATGCACAAAATAGACTGACTTATCATTTGTCAATGATTTCCTGTGGCATCTCTTAAAGTCATGGGAAAGTATTATAAGAGCTCCCAAATTCGATGTTACTTGATTCAATTCAGCAAGTACTTGAGTGTCAACTTGGTTCATGCTCCTGGGCATTGTGACTGGGTTCATGCACCCTCCCCTCAAGGGGCCTCTCTTCCAGTGATCCCCATCTCAACACATGATGCTTCCATCCACATCATTGCCCGAATCAGATACCTAGTCTGCCTCACCACTCATATTCCATTAATCCCTAATCCCCATCTTCTCTGGAAGGTGTCCACTTCTCTCTAATCCCTGCCTCATGGCTCCAGTCACTAGCTCTCTCCTAGGGATTGCTGCAATTGTCTAAATGACCTCCTCCCAGCCTCCAGGCTCAGCCTGCTCCAATCTGTCCTGCACACATGGTCTGAAATGGAAATCTGAAAGCGTGACACTCTCTGCTTCACATTTCTTCAATGGGTTCCTGGGATTAGAGGTAGGAGGTGTGGAATCAGAGACTTTCTGCTCAGATCTTCCGACATCCTTGAATCACAGCTTTGCAGTTTGACCTTGGGCAGGTTATTTAAGCAGTCTGGGTAGCTTCCTCACCTACGAAAAGGGGATCACAGCAGTAATTCATCTTAGAGTAGTTGGGGGGATTAATGACTCCGGATCCTCCTCTCTTATGTGAACTCTTAAATTTGGAGTGTCCCTGGAATCTCGTTCTCTTCTCTCTCCATGATCTTTCCCTCAGTCATCTCAACAGGTCCTACTACTTTAAATACCCATATGCTGAAAACACCCAAATTTACATCTCAAGCCCAGCCTACTCTCCTGAACTCTGGGCTCATATGTCCAGCTGCCTTCTCAACATCTCCACTTGGATAGCTAATGGAGCTCACAGATATATTGATATAGTTTGGATGTTTGTCCCCTCCAAATCTCATGTGGAAATGTGATCCCCAGTTTTGGAGGTGGGTTTAGTAGAAGATGTCATGGGGGTGGACCCCTCATGAAT
This sequence comes from Cacajao melanocephalus, assembly GCA_963573385.1. Classification (NCBI taxonomy): domain Eukaryota; kingdom Metazoa; phylum Chordata; class Mammalia; order Primates; family Pitheciidae; genus Cacajao; species Cacajao melanocephalus. The sequence goes on from CAUYLG010055474.1 coordinate 29,772, forward strand.
GGCTTCCCTCATGAATCGTGAATCACCTCAAGTGATCCCCATGGTAATGAGTGAGTTATCGCTCTGTTGGGTTATGAGAGAGCTGGTTGCTTAAAGGAGCCCGGCACCTCCTCTCTCTTGCTCGCTCCTGCTTTCACCATGTGACTGCCTGCTCCCCTTTCACTTTCAGCCATGAGTAAAAGCTTCCTGAAGACTTGCATAGCCTACATAACCATGAGTCAAATAAACCTCTTTATATTATAAATTACCGAGTGTCAGGTCTTCCTTTATAGCCTGCGGCCCATGGGCTGCATTGTTTTGTGATTGCTTTTTTTTTTTTTTTTTTTTAGCTCATCAGCTATTGCTAGTGTTAGCGTATTTTATGTGTGGCCCAAGACAATTCTTCTTCCAATGAGGCCCAGGGAAGCCGAAAGATTGGAAACCCCTGCTTTATAGCAATGCAAAATGGACTAACACATACAGTGAACTTAACTTGTCCAAAACCAAACTTCTGAGTTTTCTCCCTTTCAACCTGCCCTACCCATAGTGTTTCTTTTCCTTCCTTCCTTCCTTTCCCTTTTTTTTCCCTGAGTTTTCTCCTTTCCAACCTGACTTACACAGTCTTTCTTTCTTTTTCTTTCCTTTCTGTCTTTATGTCTGTCTCTCTCTCTCTCTCTTTGATGCAGTCTCTCGCTCTATTGCCTGGGCTGAGTAGCTGGGAATACAGGCACCTACCGCTACGCCTGGCTAATTTTGGTATTTTTAGTAGAGACAGCATTTTACCATGTTAGCCAGGCTAGTCTCAAACTCCCGACCTTAGGTGATCCATCTGCCTCAGCCTCCCAAAGTGCTGGGATTACAGGTGTGAGCCCCCATGCCTGGCCCACCCACAGTCTTTCTAGTCCAGTTGATGAAACTATCCTTCTTCGTGGTGAAGCTCATGGCCCTCCTTGCTCTCTTGTTCTTACTCCCCACATCCCACCCATCTGGAAATCCAGCTGGCTCCTCCTGAAGACTACATGCACAGTCCACCTCCTCCTCACCACCCCCGTGGCCACAGCCTGGCCTGAGCTCCATCACCTCTCACCTGGGTCACTGCAGCGGCCTCCACACTGGTCTCCTTCCACAGTCTTCTCAACCCAGAAGACTGATGAATTCAATCCTTTCACTCGTTTGTTCAAACCCTCCATGGGCTCTCCCTTTCACAACCAGAATCTTTAAAAGAGCTTTCAAGCCCCTGTGTGATCAGACCGCCCACCCTGTAACCTTGTCTCCTCCTTTACCCGGTGCCCATTTCACTCCAGCCACACTGCCACGCTTCCTGCTCTGGGAACTCCCCAGGAGCATTCTGGCCTCACCGGCTTTGCAGTGCCTGTTCCCTTTGCTAGAATGCTCTCCCCCGAGATCTCCCCATAGTTAACTCTTTTGTCTTCTTCAAGTCTTTGTGCTAATCTCTCTTCTCAATGAGGCTTATTCTCACCACTTTCTTAAATCTGTAACTTACCTTCCAGTCCCATAACAGTCCTGATAGAGTTTTTTTT
>CAUYLG010055475.1:0-60067 GCA_963573385.1 Cacajao melanocephalus
CATCCTGGCTAATGTGGTGAAACCCCGTCTCTACTAAAAATACAAAAATTAGCTGGCAGCGTGGTGGCTCGCGCCTGTAGTCCCAGCTACCTGGGAGGCTGAGGCAGGAGAATCCCTTGAACCCAGGAGGCAGAGGTTGCAGTAAGCCAAGATTGCGCCACTGCACTCCAGCCTGGTGACAGAGCGAGACTCTGACTCAAAAAAAAAAAAAAAAAAAAAAAATCGGCCACACATGGTGGTGTGCGCCTGCAATCCTAGCTACATGGGAGGCTGAGGCAGGAGAATCACTTGAACCCAGGAGGCAGAGGTTGCAGTGAACCAAGATCATGCCACTGCACTCTAGCTTCGGCAACAGAGCAAGACTCTGTTTCAAAAAAAAAAAAGAAAAGAAAAATGCAAAAAATGGCCAGGCGTGGTGGCTCACACCTGTAATCCCAGCACTTTGGGAGGCTGAGGTGGGCAGATCACGAGGTCAGGAGATCGAGACCATCCTGGCCAACATGGTGAAACCCCGTCTCCACTAAAATACAAAAAATTAGCCAGGCATGGTGGTGCGAGCCTGTAGTCCCAGCTACTCAGGAGGGTGGGGCAGGAGAATCACTTGAACCCGGGTGGCGGAAGTTGCAGTGAGTCAAAATTGTGCCACTGCACTCCAGCCTGGCAACAGAGCAAGACTCCATCTCAACAATAACAACCAAAAAAAAAAAAAAGAAAGAAAAAATTAGCCGAGCTTGGTGGCGCATGCCTGTAATCCCGGCTCTTCAGGAGGCTGATACAGGAGAATCGCTTAAACCTGGGAGGCGGGGGTTGCAGTGAGCCGAGATAGTGCCATTGCACTCCAGCCTGGACGACAGAATGAGACTCTGTCCCAAAAAACAATAATAGGCCAGGTGTGATGGCTCATACCTGTAATGCCAGCACTTTGGGAGGCCAAGACAGGCAGATCACCTGAGATCAGAAGTTCAAGACCAGTGTGACCAACATGGAGAAACCCATCTCTACTAAAAATACAAAATTAGCTGATCAAGGTGGTGCATACCTGTAATCCCAGCTACTGGGGAGGCTGAGGCAGGAGAATCGCTTGAATCCGGGAGGTGGAGGTTGCGGTGAGCTGAGATCACGCCATTGCACTCCAGTCTCGCCAACAAGAGCGAGACTGTCTCAAAAACTGATAATAATAATAATAATAACCAGCTGGATGTGGTGGTGCACACGTAATCCTGGTTACTCAGGAGACTGAGGTGGGAGGATCACTTGAGCCCAGGAGGCAGAGCTTGCTGTGAGCTGAGATTGCATCACTGCACTCCAGCCTGGGTGACAGAGTGAGACCCTGTCTCGATAATAATAGTTTTGGTCTTAGTTTGAGATCCTTCCAAAACAGACCTGGAAACTGGGCAGTGAGGGCAAGGGATTTATTGGGGAGGTAATCAGACAGGGAGTCAATGGTTACAGGGTGAGGATGTTAGTTTCCTAGGACTGCTGTAACAAAGTATCACAAACTTAAAACAACTGGAAGTTATTGTTTTGGCTTCAAACAACAGAAAGGTACTGTCTCTCAGTTCTGGAGGCCAGAGTGCAAAATCAGGGTGTCAGCAGAGCCATACTCCCTCTGAAGCTTACAGGAGAGAATCCTTCCTTCCTTCTTTCAGTTTCTGCTGGTTCCCAGCAGCCCTGGGCATTCTTTGGCTTGTAGATACATTCACTCAAATCTCTGCCTCTGCTGTCATTTGGCTGTCTTTCTCCTTGTGTGTCTCTGGCTTTGTGTCTTTTCTCCTCTATGGAGACCAGTCATACTGGACTAAGGGTCTACTTTACTACCCTACTCATCTTAACTAATTATATCTGCAAAGATCCGATTTCCAAAGAAGGTCACCTTTTTTTTTTTTTTTTTGAGATGGAGTCTCAGTCACCTTGGCTGGAGTGCAGTGGCGCTTTCTTGGCTCACTGCAGCCTCTGCCTCCTGGGTTCAAGCAATTCTCCTGCCTCAGCCTCCTGAGGAGCTGGGATTACAAGTGTGTGCCCACCATGCCTGGCTAATTTTTGTATTTTTAGTAGAGACGGGTTTCACCATGTTGATCAGGCTGGTCTCGAACTCCTGACCTCTTGATCTGCCTGCCTCAGCCTCTCAAAGTGCTGGGATTACAGGTGTGAGCCACTGTGCCTGGCCAGAAGGTCACCTTCTACAGTACTGGGGGTTAGGTCATCAACGTGTCCCCCCCCCCACAAAGGGGGTCATGATTCAACCATAACAGTATGTTATCAAGCAAGTTACCACTCCTGGCATATGGAGCTCCAGCCCTCTGGAGACCTCTGGGAGGCAGCATAAGACACACTGCACCAGAGAGGTGAGGGAGCTGGGGTATTCATACACCAAGTCAGTCATCTGAAGGTTGCATCTGGAGATGGTAATTACCCAGCGCTTCCTGTCCATTCCTAAGTGGTCAGAGTAGGCTGGCCTAGGTTCAGAGAAAGTCCACAAGCAAAATCTTCGGGTAGATGCTGGCAGTAAGAAGTTAGCAGGTCTGAACTGTGGGTGCACCCACAGCATTTGCCACAGGCACCGTCCTTGGAAAGTGTTGTTGTTGTTGTTATTGTTGTTTGTTTTTTTGAGATAGAGTCTTGCTCTTGTTGCCCCGGCTGGAGTGCAGTGGAGCAATCTTGCCTCACTGCAACCTCCACCTCCGGGCTTCAGGCGATTCTACTGCTTCAGCTTCCTGAGTAGCTGGGATTATAGGTGCTTGCCACCACGCCTGGCTAATTTTTGTATTTTTAGTAGAGGCGGGGTTTCACCATGTTGGCCAGGCTGGTCTCAAACTCCTGATCTGAAGTGATTCACCTGCCTCAGCCTCCCAAAGTGTTGGGATTACAGGTGTGAGCCACCAGGCCCAGCTTTTTTGGGGGGGGCAGGGAGACACTGAGTCTCACTCCTGTCGCCCAGGCTGGAGTGCATCACAGCTCACAGCAGCCTTGAATTCCTGGGTTCAAGCAATCCTCCCACCCCAGCCTCCTGAGTAGCTGGGACAGCAGGCATGCACCACCACATCCAGGTTTGTTTGTTTGTTTGCTTGCTTTTGTAGAGACAGAGTCTTGCTATGTTGCCCAGGCAGGTCTTGGGCCCCTGGGCTCAAATGAGCTTGCCTCAGCCTCCCAAAGTGCTGGGATTACCAGTGTGAGCCACCATGCCCAGCCTTTTGTTGCTGCTGTTGTTTTTATTTTTTTCTTTGTCCTTCTTGCAAGCAAACAAGTTATAGACTTAGCATCTTAAAGCAACACAAATGTATTATTATCTTACACTTCTGGAGGTCAGAAATCCAAAATGGGAGTTTTACTGTGCTTTATAAAATCAAGATGTTGGCAGGGCTGTGGTCCTTGTGGAGGCTCCAGAAGAAAGTCTGTTTCTTTGCCTTGAAAAAGCTTGTAGAGGCCACCTGCACCCCTTGGCTTGTGGTCTCTTCCATCTTCAAAGCCAGCAGCCTAGCATCTTCCAAACTCTCTCTCGCTTGTGCTCTGTCTTGACACCTACTTTTCTAACTCTTAGAAGGGCCCTTGTGCTGGGCCCAGTGACTCATGCCTGTAATCCCAGCACTTTGGGAGGCCGAGGCAGGTGGATCACCTGAGGTCAGGAGTTCAAGACCAACATGGTGAAACCTGTCTCTACTAATAATACAAAAATTAGCAGGGGGCCAAGAGTAGTGGCTCATGCCTGTAATCTCACTACTTTGGGAGGCCGAGGGGGGCAGATCACAAGGTCAGGAGATCAAGACCATCCTGGCTAACATGGGGAAACCCTGTCTCTACTAAAAATACAAAAAATTAGCCAGGTGTGGTGGCACACGCCTGTAGTCCCAGATACTTGGGAGGCTGAGGCAAGAGAATCACTTGAACTCAGGAGACAGAGGTTGCAGTGAGCCAAGATCACACCACTGCACTCCAGCCTGGGTGACAGGACGAGACTCCATCTCAAAAAAAATAAAATAAAATTACCCAGGCATGGTACCACATGCCTGTAATCCCAGCTACTCAGGAGGCTGAGGCAGGAGAATCACTTACCCCAGAGGCAGACGTTGCAGTCAGCCAAGATCATGCCATTGCACACCAGCCTGGACAACAAGAGCGAAACTTTGTCTCCAAAGAAAAAAAAAAGGGGGGGCCTTTGTGCCAGGCACGGTGGCTCATGCCTATAATCCCAGCACTTTGGGAGGCTAAGGCGAGAGGATCGCTTGAGCCCAGGAGTTCGAGACCAGCCTGGGCAATGTAATGAGACTCTGTCTTTATAAAAAAGAAAAATAATTTAAAAAAGGAAAAGAAGAAGGACCCTTGTGATGACATTGGGCCAGTTGGATAATCCAAAATAATCTCCTCATCTCAAAATACTTAACTGAATCCCATCTGCAAAGAAAGTCCTTTGTGTCATCTTGGGTAACACACGCACAGGTTCTGAGATTAGGGCATGGTCAGTACAGGGGACTCGTATTCCACCTACCAGAGAGTGTCCAGGTGAGGACTTGGTGAGGGGATGCTGGGAAAGGGCTGGACCAGCCCCTGGGAAGTATGAAATCCTAGCTAGTAGCAGCCATTATGGGATTCAGAAGCGGCCAGCAAGGCCTTTGAAGCCAGAATCCTGGTGTCACCCACCCCAAACCTCCCTACTCCCTTCTCCCCTCTAGACCTTGAAGAACTGGTGGCTTCAGCAGTATAGCCACGACTCAGCCGACCCAGGCATCCTCGTGCTCCTGGCCTGCGGTACCATATCCAGCACCTGCGGCCAGATAGCCAGTTACCCCCTGGCCCTGGTCCGGACCCGTATGCAGGCACAAGGTGAGGCCTGGGTGGGAGGATGAGGCAGGGGGGTGGTCTCATCACTTGGGCCCCAGGTCCTCCCAGGCAGAGCCCTGGGCTGCGACCCTCCTGGATTTGGATGGTCTTCTTTGGGCCTCAGTTTCCCCATTTATGACATTAAAATGGGAGTCCTTTACTTTCATGGAGCTGAGGATTCATTAGGAAAACAGGTTCACAGAGTACCAGAAGAGATCCCTTGCAGAGTTAGCTGGGATGCCGCTGCTGGCAAAGGTCTAGCCTTTCCAGGCTGGTAACTTGAGCTCTAATTTGCAAGCCTGTGTTACTGGGAGGTTAGGAGCAGGGGTAGGGAGCAGTCAGGGCCAGTCTGGTTATTGTTTTTGTCTGTATTTTTTTTTTATGAATTATTTCCCCTCTGTCTCCTCCACCACTACCCTCCCATTCTCCCTGAATCTGTTTTGAGAATTTTCTTGGGAATTTTAGTGTTTGTGTTTTCTGACTTCATTGGGGATGTGTGAGTGCACAAGACAGACGCGGTCCTCACCCTCATAGAGCTCACGGGCTGGAGAGGAAGGAACATGCTAAATAAATCATTCTGGAATTAAGTATTGATTTAGGGTTGTATAAAGGGGAGAAGAAGGCTGGGCACAGTGGCTCACATCTGTAATCCCAGCACTTTGGGAGGCCAAGGAGGAAGGATCATTTGAGGCCAGGAGTTTGAGGCTGCAGTGAGCTATGCTTATGCCACTGCACTCCAGCCTGGGTGACAGAGGGTGACCCTGTCTCAAAAAAGTGGGTGGGGGCCAGGTGCAGTGGCTCACACCTGTCATCCAGCATCTTGGGAGCCTAAGGCAGGTGGATCACCTGAGGTCAGGAGTTCGAGACTAGTCTGACCAACATGGCGAAACCCTGTCTGTACTAAAAATACAAAAATCAGCTGGGCACGGTGGCAGGCACCTGTAATCCCAGCTACTCGGGAGGCTGAGGCAGGAGAATCGCTTGAACCTGGGAGGCAGAGGTTGCAGTGAGCCAGGATCGTGCCATTGCACTCCAGTCTGGGGTGCAATGAAGAAACAAAACTCCGTCTCAAAAGAAAATAAAAAGAGTGGGTGAGGGGCAGGGAGGAGCCTGACTTAGACTGCAGCATCAAGGAGGGCTCCCTGGAGAGCTGGCTGTGGGATGGGAATAGGGGATGGGAGGACTAGTAGGAGTCAACTGGGAAAAGAGGGAGGGAAGCTGGCTCTGTCCTCTCCCACCAGGGACACCCATACCTGCTCCATTTCTAATTGTCCCCAAACTTTGGGTAAAAAGGTGAGCAGCCATTTCCAAGGTCAATACAGGTCTTGACTCTGAGTGGTAGGTCCCACTGTTAGTCTAATGTCCTTCCCTCCTGCTGCAATGACACCACCTGACCCAACCCTGGGGGGCAGGAGGGGGAAGTGAAAGGGGAACACTGGCCTTACCTGGCCCCCCCACCCCCTCCCAGCCTCCATCGAGGGCAGCCCCCAGCTGTCCATGCTGGGTCTGCTACGTCACATCCTGTCCCAGGAGGGCGTACGGGGCCTCTACAGGGGCATCGCCCCCAACTTCATGAAGGTTATTCCAGCTGTGAGCATCTCCTATGTGGTCTACGAAAACATGAAGCAGGCCTTGGGGGTCACGTCCAGGTGAGGGACCCGGAGCCCGTCCCCCCAACCCCTCACCCCAGTCATGACGTCCCCCACACCTCAGCCACTGGAGACTGATGATCCAACCACAGGATCCCCACTCTTTGGCCACGAGATCCCAGCATCCAGATCCTGAATCCTAGACTCCTATGCCCTGACCATTGGGTCATGAGATCCCAGCACCCAGATCCTGGATCCTAGACTTCTGTGCCCCAACCATTGGGTGATAGGATCCCAGCACCCAGATCCTGGATCCTAGACTCCTGTGTCCCAACCACTGGGTCATGGGATCTTAGCACCCAGATCCTGGATCCTAGACTCGTATGGCCCAACCATTGGGTCATGGCATCCCCATCCTCAGCCAGTAGATCCCAATACCCTAACTCTAGATCCCAGATCCCCCTGTAACCATAACTGTGGATCCCATACTTCAGCAACTCAAGTCTGCTACCCTAACCACAAGGTCCAAGATTATCCACACCCCAGCCCTTAATCCCCATCCCCGAAATCACTGGATCCTGCAGCTCCACATCCCAAGGTGGATCCCATGTTTCCCTGTCCCTCTACTGGGTCCTGGACCTCCACATCTTAACCACTGGATCCCGCACAAAATCAGTGAATGGATCCCGACACCCCAACCGCAGGAGCACGAATTTCCTGTACCTCAGCACCCAGACCACAGCTCCCTCGGGCACCAGATCCAGTGTCCTCATGAAACGCTGGATCCTAGATCCCCAACCCCAGATCCCCATGCCTCGAGCCCTGGATCTTCAAGCTCAGCCGCTGAATTCTGGACGTCAACAAACCTCAGCCACCGGATCCTGACAATCACAATGCCTAAATCCTGGGGCCCCCATCACTGGATCCCAGATCCCTTCACCCCATCCACTGGATTCCTGCATTGTTTTGTTTTTTACCTCGACACTGGGTCTCAGATCCTTCTGCTCTGCCAGATCCCTCCATTTCAAGCACTACACCTTCCCCTCCAGCCACTAGATCCCAGATTCCCAAGCCCCCACCCACCGGATTCTGGCTCCTAAAGTAAGTGTGGGAGCCCCAGCGGCACAGCAAGTGGATCCTGGCAACTGCAGCTCCTGGATTCCAGATTCTAGATCCCCCATCCCTCCAGCCAGTCCCTCGATGTTGAAACCTCATCTACTGAAGGCAGACCCTGATATTTGAAGGCACTGAATCCCAAGCCCTTAACCCATGGTTTCTGATCCAAATCCTCCAGATGCTGGATCCCAAATGTTCAGGCCCTGAGTCTAGATCCTGGCAGCCCAATCACAGCATCCCACATCCCACCCATACTGGAGCCCGGAGCTGGTTTCTCATGACTTGAAATTGAATGGTTGAGGGAGCCTGTTGGGGAGGAAGCCCATGTCCTGGCTCCAGAAAACCCTGGGGGATTGGTCCCAGCTCCTGATACAGCTCATAACCAGGCAGAGATGCATCTGCTGCAACCTGCACGGATGCTGGATTCCGCCTCACCCCACTTTCTCTGCATGGCCACCCCGCTCCCCTGGCCTGGTCCTGTGGGGAAACTGTTCCCTCAAACCACCCTGCTCCCTGCATCCCCACACTTGACAGCATCTTCTTTCCCCTTCCCGCTTTCCAGGCAAATATTCCCAGAGCTGTGTCCCTCCAGAGGGTCCAGTCAGTCAGTCCTGGGGGCTGGCAAGGAGACGGTCTGAGGCCAGGGACACATGAAGGGGCGTCCCCACTCCAGCACTGCCAGCCCCTCCCCAGGTTTTCAGAGTTGAAAGCCAGGAGCAAATCGGCAAAGACCACCCTTCCCTAAACCCAAACACTCGATGCAAAAAACAAAAAAAAAGAAACCCGCCAAATCCCCAAATTCATTCCAGATCTATTTTTCTACCAGAGAGAGGAGCAGAGTCCCCTCCCCACGCCCATACATTCTGCACTTCATAGTTGGATTCTGAGCTTAGGATAATCGGGAGACCCCATGGAAGGACTTGGAAAGGGGAATTGGGATTTGGGGAGGGGCTGGAGGACTTCTGCACGCTTCCACCTCCTTCCACCTCCACCTCGCCCCACCTCCCTGCCTGTGTGTGTCATTTCAAATGAAAAGAACAAAAGGAATAAATTTTCTAAGCTCCTTTATTGTGATTTTTACTGAAAAGGGGGTGAATGGGCATGGGACCACCTTAGCCTACCCCTAAGGAAGGGACAAGGGGATGCTTCCCAACACACACAGTTCCAAGAGCCAGATGATTCCCTCGTTGAGCCTGTTTCCACATCTATAAAATGGGAGCAGGGGAGGATGTCCATGTTTATAACTCCTTCTAAATTTTGGGTTTTTTTTTTTTTCAAATTACACAAGTGTATCCATTTCTTAAAGCTGCCAGACTAAATTATCACAAATGAGGTGGCTTAAAACAGTTGTGTGTGTGTGTGTGTGTGTGTGTGTGTGACATGCTCTGCAGCCCAGGTTAAAGCGCAGTGGTGCAGTCATAGCTGACTGCAGCCTCCAATTCCTGGGCTCAAGCGATCTTCCCACCTCAGCCTCCTGAGTATCTGGGACCACAGGGACCACAGGCACCTGCACCGCTGTGTCCAGCTAATTTTTTTTTTTTTAACAGAGTTTCACTCTTGTTGCCCGGGCTGGAGTACAATGGTGCAATCTCAGCTCACTGCAACCTCTAGCTCCCAAGTTCAAGCAATTCTCCTGCCTCAGCCTCCCAAGTAGCTGGGATTACAGGCACGTGCCAACACATTTGACTAATTTTGTATTTTTAGTAGAGACGGAGTTTCTCCATATTGGCTAAGCTGGTCTCAAACTCCTGACCTCAGGTGATCCACCTGCCTTGGCCTCCCAAAGTGCTGGGATTATAGGCGTGAGCCACCATACCCAGCCTAATTTTTTTTTTTTAATTGAGACAGGGTCTCGCTCTGTCGCCCAGGCTGGAGTGCAGTGGCACATCTTGGCTCACTGCAGCCTATGCCTCCTGGGCTCAAGTGGTCCTCCCACCTCAGCCTCCCAAGTAGCTAGGACTACGGACGTGTACCACCATGCTCAGCTAACTTTTTGTTTGTTTGTTTGCTTGCTTGCTTGTTTGTGATGGAGTCTTGCTCTGTCGCCCAGGCTGGAGTGCAGTGGCACAATCTCAGCTCACTCACTGCAACCTCTGCCTCCCAGGTTCAAGCGATTCTCCCACCTCAGCCTCCCAAGCAGCTAGGACCACAGGCGTGTGGCACCATGCTGGCTTGCTTGCTTGCTTATTTATTTATTTATTTATTTATTTATTTTTGAGGTGGAGTCTCACCCTGTCACCCAGGCTGGAGTGCAATGGTGTGATTTTGGCTCAGTGCAACCTCTGCCTCCCGGGTTCAAGCGATTCTCCTGCCTCAGCCTCCTGAGTAGCTGGGATTACAGGTGCACGCCACCGTGCCCGGCTAATTTTTGCATTTTTAGTAGAGACATGGTTTTGCCACGTTGGCCAGGCTGGTCTTGAACTCCTGACCTCAGGTGATCTGCCCACCTCAGCCTCCCAAAGTGCTGGGATGACAGGCGTGAGCCACCATGCCGGGCCTAATTATAATTATTATTTCTCTTTTTGTGGAAATGGGATCTCAGCATCTTGCCCAGGCTCATGATAGACCCATCGGTCTGTTGCCTGCCTATCTTCATACTGTATTCTCCCTCATGTGTATCTGTGTCTCTCTGCCCAAATTTCCATCCTTTTTTTTTTTTTTTTTTGAGATCGAGTTTCACTCTGCCACCCAGGCTCGAGTGCAGTGACACGATCTCGGCTCACTGCAGCCTCCGTCTCCCGGGTTCAAGTGATCTTCCTGCCTCAGCCTCCGGAGTAGCTGGGACTACAGGTGCACACCATCACGCCTGGCTAATTTGTGTATTTTTAGTAGAGATGGGATTTCACCATGTTGGCCTGGCTGATCTCGAACTTCTGACCTCAAGTGATCTGCCCACCTCGGCCTCCCAAAGTGCAAATTCTATCTCTTATAAGGACAGCAGTCATCAGATTGGTGCCCCCCATCAATCCAGTGTAACCTCATTTTAACTTGACTATATCTGCAAAGACTATATTTCCAAATAAGGTCACATTCACAGGTTACAGGGGTTAGGGCTTGAACACATCTTCCTGGGGGACACAGTTGAACCCACAATGAGCAATTCAAATTCATTGTAGAAAAAAAAATAGAAAATTCAGTGTGGGTGGGGTGGCTCTCCCCTGTAAGTAATTCCAGCACTTTGGAAGGTCGAGGCGGGAGGATCTCTTGAGGCCAGGAGTTTGAGACCAGCCTAGGCAAGATGGCAAAACCTGTCTCTCCTAAAGATATAAAAATTAGCTGGGCGTGGTGGAGCACGCCTGTAATCCCAGCTACTCGGGAGGCTGAGGCAGGAGAATAACTTGAACTCGGGAGGCAGAGGTTGCAGTGAGCCAAGATCTGTCTCAAATGAAAAAAAAAAAATTCACACTTCTCTTCCTGCCAGCAGAGGTGTTAAAAATATATATTTTAATACAATTCACACTTTTGTGTAACCCCTCTCATGTTGTACCAGGGTGGGTTTCTCTGACCAAGAGAGTACAACAGAAGTGATCCTACATCACTTCCAAGAGTTCATTATAAAAGACACTGTAGGCTGAGCATGGTGAATCACTCCTGTAATCCCAGCACTTGGGGAGGCCGAGGCAGGCAGATCAGTTGAGGTCAGGAGTTCGAGACCAGCCTGGCGAACATGGTGAAACCTTGTCTCTACTAAAAATACAAAAATTAGCTGGGCTTGGTGGTGCATGCCTGTAATCTCAACTACTCCAGAGGCTGAGGCAGGAGAATAAGTTGAACCCGGAAGGCGGAGGTTGCAGGGAGGCAGAGGTTGTAGTGAGCTGAGATCGTGCCGCTGCACTCCAGTCTGGGCAACAGAGCAAAACTCAGTCTCAAAAAGAAAAAAAAAAAAAAACAAGGCCAGCACAGATGACTCACACCTGTAATCCTAGCACTTTGGGAGGCCAAGGCAGGTGGATCGCCTGAGGTCAGGAGTTCAAGACCAGCCTGGCCAACATGGCAAAACCCTGTCTCTACTAAAATACAAAATTTAGCTGGGTGTGGTGGCAGCTGCACATAATCCCAGCTACTAGAAGGCTGAGGCAGGAGAATTGCTTGAACCCAGGGTGCGGAGGTTGCAGTGAGCCGAGACTGCGACACTTCACTCCAGCCTGGGCCAAAGTGAAACTCCATCTCAAAAAAAAAAAAAAGGCTCACAGTGGCTGTAATCCCAGCACTTTGGGAGGCCAAGGCAGGTGGATCACCTGAGGTCAGGAGTTCAAGACCAGACTGACTAACATGTCTGTACTAAAAATACAAAAATTAGCCGGGCGTGGCGGCACACACTTTTAATTCCAGCTACTGGGGAGGCTAAGGCAGGAGAATCGCTTGAACCCAGGAAGTGGAGGTTGCAGTGAGCCGAGATCACACCAGTGCACTCCAGCCTAGGCAACAGAGCAAGACTCCGTCGCCAAAAACAAAAACAAAAACAAACAAACAAAAAACACCGTAGCTACCATCTTGATTATGGGTTATATGCTGTCTCTCTGTCTCTCTTTCTCATAATATTTGCTCTGAAGGAAGCCGGTGGTCATGGCATGAGCAGCCTTACGAAGAGGACCATGTGGTGAGGAACTCAGCCAACAGCCATGTAACTGACCTTGGAAGAGGATCTCGCTGTCCTGGCCAACAACCCACTGCAAATCTACCAGATGCATTCCCTGGATAGTCCAAGCTTTGTGGATCCCTCCACCGGAACCACTGGATCCCAGTACTTGAATCCTGAATCTTAGACTCTTATACTTCAAACACTGAATCACAAGAACATCTGGCTAAGCTGCTCCTGAGTTCCTGACGCTCAAAACATGGGTAAGATGATGAATGTGTGTTGTTTTAAGCTGTCAAGCTTTAGCAGGGGGTAATTCGTCACATGGCAATAGCTGGCTAATACGTATGCACCTACATGTGTATGATTTTGTTGGGTATTTTTTTGGTTTTGGTTTTCGTTTTGGTTTTTGAGACAGGGTTCTCACTCTAACCCCGTCCTCGGCTGGAGTGCGGTGGTATAATCATGGCTCACTGCAGCCTCAAACTCCCGGGTCAGGTGATCCTCCCACCTCAGCCTTCGGAGTAGCTGGGACCACAGGTGCACACCACCATGCCTATTTTTTTTTTTTTTTTGAGATGGAGTCTCACTCTGTCCCCCAGGCTGGAGTGCAGTGGCGCAATCTTGGCTCACTGCAACCTCCACCTCCCGGGTTCAAATTATTCTCCTGCCTCAGCCTCCCAAGTAGCTGGGACTACAGACACATGCCACCATGCCCAGCTAATTTTCATATTTTTAGTAGAGACAGGGTTCCACCGTATTGGTCAGGCTCGTCTTGGATTCCTGACCTTGTGATCTGCCCACCTCGGCCTCCCAAAGTGCTGGGATTACAGGCGTGAGCCACCATGTCTGGCCTAGCAATCTTAACTGTGTCTGCAAACTTAATTCCCCTTTGCCATGTAACAAATGTAAGTCAGGCCGGGTGCGGTGGCTCACGCCTGTAATCCTAGCACTTTGGGAGGCCGAGGTGGGTGGATCACCTGAGGTCAGGAGTTCAAGACCAGCCTGGCCATCATGGTGAAAGCCCATCTTTAAAAAAAAAAAAAAAAAAGATGTAAGTCAGCCCAGGCTGCTATAAGGAAACACAACAGCAGCAGGGTCTTAAACTGAAGACATCTACTTCCAGCAGCTGGGAAATCCAAGGTCAAAGTGGCTGGCTAGTTCGGTTCCTGCTGAGGGATTCCTTCCTGCCATACCTTCTTGCTGCGTCTTCCCAAGGCCAACAGAGAACAGAGAGAGAAAGAGCTCTGGTTTGTCTTTTTCTTTTCTTTTTCTTTTCATTTCTTTTTTTTTTGAGACAGAGTCTCCCTCCGTCGTCCAGGTTGGAGTGCAATGGCGCAATCTCGGCTCACTGCAACCTCTGCCTCCCTGGTTCAAGTAATTCTCCTGCCTCAGCCTCTGGAGTAGCTGAGATTATAGGAGCCCATCAAAAAAATGAATAATAATTTATCTCAAAATTATTATTCTCAAAAATTAATTAATAATAAATAATAAAAATTTTGGCAGGACACAATTCAACTTATTCTTTTTTTTTTTTTTTTTTTTTCTTTTTGAGACAGAGTTTTGCTCTTGTTGCCCAGGCTGGAGCGCAAAGTGAAATCTCAGCTCACCGCAACCTCTGCCTCCCGGGTTCAAGCAATTCTCCTGCCTCAGCCTCCTGAGTAGCTGGGATTACAACCATGCCTGGCTAACTTTTGTATTCTTAGTAGAGATGGGGTTCCACTGTGTTGGCCAGGCTGGTCTCGAACTCCTGACCTCAGATGATCTGCCTGCCTCTGCCTCCCAAAGTGCTGGGATAACAGGCGTGAGTCACCACACCCCGCCCACAATTCAATGTATAACAATCACATATTCATTGGCTTGGGGATCAGGAGGTGGACATTTGGGAGGAAAGGAGCTATCCCGCTGCCCACCACACCCAGCGAGGTCATAGGGGCGTCTGTGACTTCATCATCCCCTAGGTCCTCCAGGCAACAACCCTCCCACTAGACACTCCCACCTTGTAGCCGGACTAGCAAACGCCTCTCAGGGATTTGAAGCCCGGTGTCCCAACTTCCTCCATGGGTGCTCCGCCTGGGGAACCTGAGAACCCTTGCTCAAGGATCCAGACGCTGTTGAGGAGGGTCAAGACCTTACTCATCAAACCCCCTCCTCCGCCCCCACCTCTGCCTCCACCCCACTCCTGGAAGCCTGGCTGTACACATGTGTATGGGTACGTATTTGGGCATATGCATGACAACAGTCTTGAACATCTCCTGTCACAGCAGGTGAGTTTCAGAAACACAGGTGTCCCAGTGCCTCTGGTGGGCCCTGCAGGGAGAGGCCAGGCTACCCACACCCTCTCTGGGTCCCACTCCCCAGCTGGCAGACCTAGAATTCCACCTTGAAGCAGGGCGAGGCAGGAAGGCAGGGTGCAGTGGCTCACGCCTGTAATCCCAGCACTTTGGGAGGCTGAGGTCGGTGGATTACCTGAGGTTAGGAGTTAGGGCCAGCCTGTCCAACATGGAGAAACGCCATCTCTACTAAAAAGACAAAAATCAGGCCGGGCGCAGTGGCTCATGCCTGTAACCCCAGCATTTTCGGAGGCTGAGGCAGGCAGATCACAAGGTCAGGAGTTCGAGATCAGTCTGATCAAGATGGTGAAACCCTGTCTCTACTTAAAAATAAATACAGGCCCGGGTGAGGTGGCTCACGCCTATAATCCCAGCACTTTGGGAGGCCAAGGTGGGCAGATCACAAGGTCAAGAGAGCGAGACCATCCGGGCCAACATGGTGAAACCCCGTCTCTACTAAAAATACAAAAATAAGCCAGGCGTGGTGGCACGCGCGCCTGTGGTCCCAGCTACTCGGGAGGCTGAGGCAGAAGAATCACTTGAATCAGGAGGCAGAGGCTGCAGTGAGCCGAGATCGCACCACTGCACTCCAGCTTGGCGACAGAGCAAGATTCCGCCTCAAAAAAAAATTAAAAAATAAAAAAAATACAAAACAATTAGCTGGGCATGGTGGCAGGAGCCTGTAATTCCTGTAATCACAGCTACTCGGGAGGCTGAGGCAGAGAATCACTTGAACCTGGGAGGCAGGAGTTGCAGTGAGCCGAGATCACGCCATGGCACTCCAGCCTGGGCAACAAGAGCAAAACTCCATCTCAAAAAAAAAAGAAAAGAAAGTCTATATGATATCAATTCCTTTGGCAGAGATGTGATTTATCACTCAGTATAAGGACAAGCTTTGGACATAGTCCCTACTTGGGAGGCTGAGACACGAGAATCGCTTGAACCCGGGAGGCGGAGGTTGCAGTGAGCCGAGATCACACCACTGCACTCCAGCCTGGGCGATAGAGTGAGACTATCTCAAAAAAAAAAAAAAAAAAAAAAAAAGCAGAGTTGGGGGAACAGGATGGGGGTCTTTCACCAGGAGGGTGCCCTAGAGGTGTGTCTGGGGAAGGTGCCCCTGCCTGGCAGAGGATGAGGGAGGGCCGGGTCTGCCCTGCAGGTGCTGGACACAGGAGAGCAGCTGATGGTCCCCATGGAAGTCCTGGAAGTGGATAACGAGGGGGCCCTGTGGAAGTTTCTGCTCTCAGGAGCTATGGCCGGGGCGGTGTCTCGCACGGGCACAGCCCCTCTGGACAGAGCCAAGGTGTACATGCAGGTGCGTGGGGGTGGGGGTAGGATGGGACCCAGCGCTGGAGCCACTGGGGAGGACATGGGGTGGGGACAGATAGAGTTGGTGTGGATGGAGTTCAGGATGGGAGTGCTGGCTGGAGTTGGGGCTCCCCTAGACTGGCCGAGATTGATGTTGTGGGTGGTGATGGAGCTGGTGTGGACACAGCTTGGAGTCAAGTTGGAGAAGGAGTTGGGAGAACTTACCAGGGACAGGGGACAACGCTGGGCCCAGGAGTGGGTGGGAGGTCAGGGAATGGGGGGTGGGGTCTTTGGATGAGTTTTGACAATGTGGGGCCTGGGTGCGGTGGCTCACGCCTGTAATCCCAGCACTTTGGGAGGCCAAGGCGGGCAGATCACCTGAGGTCAGGAGTTTGAGACCAGTCTGGCCAACATGGTGAAACCCTATCTCTACTAAAAATACAAAAATTAGTGGGCGTGGTGGCAAGTGCTTGTAATCCCAGCTACTTGGGAGGCTGAAGCGGGAGAATTGCTTGAACCCAGGAGGTGGAGGTTGCAGTGAGCCGAGATCACACCACTGCACTCCAGCCTGGGCAACAAAGTGAGACTCCGCCTCACTTAAAAAAAAAAAAAAAGTAGGACTGGAGCCATCCCAAGCGGGATATCTCACAGCTGCTGTCTCAGCTGGTTGGGAGGCTGAGGCAGCAGAATCACTTGAACCTGGGAGGTGGAGGTTGCAGTGAGCCGAGATTCCGCCACTGCACTCTAGCCAGAGCGGCAGAGCGAGAAGAGTGAGAAAGAGAGAAAGGGAGAGAAAGGAAATGAAAGGAAAGGAAAAAAGAAAGGGAAAGGAAAAGGAAAAGAAAGGAAAGAGGAAAGGAAAGGAAGAAGCAAGGAGGGAGGGAGGGAAGGCAGGAAGGCAGAAAGGCAGGAAGGAAGGAGGGGAAGAAAGAAAGAGGGAGGAAGGAAGGAAGGAAGGAAGGAAGGAAGGAAGGAAGGAAGGGGACTGGAGAGAAGATGAAGAGGAGGGATGAGGCGAGAATGTGAGCTGATACTGGCTTTGAGTCTGTGTTGTGTGCAATTCAAGAATTGGCCAGGGAAGGAGCTGAAGGAACGGGGATGGACGGGGATGGGTTGGGATTGGGTGGCTGGGGAGGTGCAGGTGGGACTGCGCTTTAGGGCGGGGATGGGGACTAAGACAGAGGCAAGCAGGGGCTCCTCCAGGGTCCTCCTTCCACCCAGGTCTACTCCAAGACCAACTTCACCAACCTGCTGGGGGGGCTACAGAGCATGGTCCGGGAGGGGGGCCTCCGCTCGCTGTGGCGGGGCAATGGCATCAACGTGCTCAAGATTGCTCCTGAGTACGCCATCAAGTTCTCCGTATTTGAGCAGGTGGGGAGCGAGGGGTCTGCTTCCCCCAGCTCAAGCCCAAACCCCTCCTGTACCCCCAAAGTCCAAGCCCTTGTTCGAGACGCACATTCACCCTCCAGAACCCAGGCCTCTCCTGCATGGGTTTTGCATGGGAGGGTGCCGGGCTTCTCTCTCACCCTCCTCTCTCCTGTCCCAGTGCAAAAATTACTTCTGTGGAATACAAGGGTCCCCACCCTTCCAGGAGCGTCTCCTCGCTGGCTCCCTGGCTGTGGCCATCTCCCAGACCCTCATCAACCCCATGGAGGTAAGAGAACATCTGGCCCACAGGTGAGGAAACACCATGGAAATTAGTTACCCAGGCTGCTGGGCTACTTCCGCCTCCTCCTTCCTCCCTCCTCCTCCCCCATCTTTTCTCCCTTCTCCTCCTCTCCTCTCCCTCCTCTTTTCTCCCTCCTCCCCCTTCACCTGTTCCTCCTCCTGCTCCCTTCCTCTTCCCTTCCTCCTTTCTCCCTCCTTCTCCCCTCCTCTTTTCCCCCTCCTCCTCCCATCCTTCCCCCTCCTCCTCTCTTTTCTCCTACTTCTCCTTCTTCCCCTTCACCTCTTCCTCCTCCTCTCCTCCTCCTTTCTCCCTCCTTACCCTCCTCCCCTTCATCTCTTCCTCCTCCTCTTCTTCCTCCTCCCCTCCCCCTCCTCTCTTTCTTCTCTTCTCCCCCCTCCCCTTCACCTTTCTCTCCTCCTTTCTCCCTCCTCCTCCTCTCCTCTCCCTCCTCCTTTCTCCCTCCTCTTTTCTGCCTCCTCTCCCTCCTCCCCTTCACCTCTTCACTGCCCTAAGGAGCCCCTGTTCTCTATCTATTCACTCCCTTTCTTTTCCCCTCAATCCTTGATCTTTTTGCCATAAAATTTTGCCCACCTCAGCCTCCCAAAGGTCTGGGATGACAGATGTGAGCCTTCTTCCCTGACTCTCTTGGCCTTTGCCAGCATTTGTACTTCAGAACTCAAAATTCAGAGAGTATCCCAGGAAATCTGACAGATCTGGATCTGAAACCCAGCTCTTAGCATTCCCGAGTCTCATATTCCTTGTTTGTGGAGTGGGGACAATGGCCACCCCTGAGGGTCATTGACAGGATTTAATCAAAGGAGCTGCCTCGTTCCCCACCATCCCCAGGTGCTGAAGACGCGGCTGACATTGCGCCGGACAGGCCAGTACAGGGGGCTGCTGGACTGTGCCAGGCAGATCTTGGAGCAGGAGGGCACCCGCGCCCTTTACCGCGGCTACCTGCCTAATATGCTCGGCATCATCCCCTACGCCTGCACGGACCTGGCCGTCTATGAGGTATGGGTCCTACAGAGGAGGTGGCCGGGACCACCGGAGCCCAGGCTCCCGGTGAGCTTTCTCCCCAGCCCCCTTCTCTTGCAGATGCTCCAGTGCTTCTGGCTGAAGTCAGGCAGGGATATGGGGGACCCCAGCGGCCTGGTCAGTCTGTCGTCTGTGACGCTGTCCACGACCTGTGGCCAGATGGCCAGCTACCCACTGACTCTGGTGCGCACCAGGATGCAGGCCCAAGGTCAGCCGGCGCCCCCACCCCACTGCGCATGCCCCTTCCCCACCCCGCCCCGCCCGGGTGGTCTCAATTTCTCATCCTCCAAGACCCAGTCCCACACCCTGCCTGTCTGATCCCGGCTCACCTTCGATGGCTTATTTGGGTGGAAACACCTGAAACCTAAGAGATTTGGGGAGTGTGCGCAGGGCTAGTGTGGGGACACTTTCAAGATCAGAATGGTGGATGAAGGACCTGTTTTGAGATTGGTGGATTGTTTTGGGGGACTCAGTCCATTTGAGGCAGTCAGATTTGATTTTTATTTTTTTTTAGACAGAGTCTCACTCTGTTCCCCGGGCTGGAGTGCAGTGGCACGATCTTGGCTCGCTGCAATCTCCACCTCCTGGGTTCAAGCAATTCTCCTGCCTCAGCCTCCAGAATAGCTGGGATTACAAGCGTGCGCCACCACGCCCAGCTAATTTTGTGTTTTTAGTAGAGACGGGGTTTCACCCCCTTGTTCATGCTGGTCTCGAACTCCCAACCTCAGGTGATCCACCCACCTCGGCCTCCTAAAGTGCTGGGATTACAGGCTTGAGGCACCACGCCCAGCCTTTTTTTTTTGAGATGGAATCTCACTCCTTCGCCCAGGGACAGGGTCTCAGTTCACCGCAACCTCTGCCTCCTGGTTTCAAGTGATTCTCCTGCTTCAGCCTCCCAAGTACCTGATTTTTGTATTTTTACAAATTAGCCCAGCTAATTTTTGTTTATTTATTTATTTTATTCACCTGGGTGCAGGTGGGCTAAGGCCGAATAGCGTGTTCGCCTATTTATTTATTTATTGAGATGAAGTTTCACTCTTGTTGCCCAGGCTGGAGTGCAGTGGCACGATCTGGGCTCACTGAAAACTCAGCCTCCCAAGTTCAAACGATTCTCCTACCCCAGCCTCTGGAGTAGCTGGGATTACAAGGCACATGCCATTATCCCTGAGTAATTTTTGTATTTTTAGTAGAGATGGGATTTCACCATGTTGGTCAGGCTGGTTTCAGACTCCTGACCTCAGGTAATCCGCCCTCCTCGGCCTCCCAAAGTGCTAGGATTACAGGCGTGAGCCACTGCCCCTGGCCAGATTTGGGGAGTTCCCAGGATTACAAGGGAAGTGGTAATGAGTTTTAAGGAACTCATTAAGATTTACTGTACTCACCTAAAAATCCGACCCCAGCCCTAAAATTTACCCTAATAAAAATCATTAAAACTGGCCAGGTGCGGTGGCTCACGCCTGTAATCCCAGCACTTTGGGAGGCTGAGGTGGGCAGGTCCCCTGAGGTCAGGAATTCAAGACCAGCCTGACTAACATGGAGAAACCCCGTCTCTACTAAAAATACAAAATTAGCCGGGTGTGGTGTCGGGCACCTATAATCCCAGCTACTTGGGAGGCTGAGACAGGAGAATCACTTCAACCTGGAGGCAAAGGTTTCAGTGAGCTGAGATTGAGCCACTGCACTCCAGCCTGGGTGACAGAGCAAGACTCTATAACAAAAACAAAAACAAGAAAAATCACTAAAACTCACATCCATCTCCCAATGGACCCTTACAAACTTCCCCAATGTGACCCTGATTTCCCAAACTGGCCCCAAAGACAAACACCCCAAACGTGACCTCCCAACTTCTCCAAATCAGACTCAGCACTGAATTGCCTCCAAAAGCCAACATATTTTCTAGATTCACAAAGTCTGACCTTTAAACTCCCCAGCACTCACATTCATTTCTCCCACTTCTCTGAGAACTCCCCAAACCTGACTACCTCCCAATGAACTCAGCTCCCAAAAACAATTTTTTTGTTTGTTTTTTGAGACAGAGTCTCACTCCCGTCACCCAGCCTGGAATGCAGTGGTGCGATCTCAGCTCACTGCAACCTCCACCTTCCGGGTTCAAGCCATTTTCCTGCCTCAGCCTCCCAAGTAGCTGGGACTACAGGTGCATGCCACCATACCCAGCTGATTTTTGGAATTTTAGTAGAGATGGGAATTCATAACGTTAGCCAGGCTGGTATCGAACTCCTGACCATAAGTTATCCATCCCCCTCAGCCTCCAAAAGTGCTGGGATTACAGGCGTAAGCCACCAAGCCCAGCCTACCACCCAAATCTTGAAAATGTCTTCATAGTACCCCTGAGCACATTCCCAAAATCTCTAGCAGATTTCAGATATTCCCTCCTAAAATAAGCTCTGATGTTTTCTAAGCTGTTCCCAGGCCGGGCAACAGATTGAGACCCTGTCTCTGCAAATAATAATAAATTTTTTAAAATTAGCTGGGGTGTGGTGGCTCATGCCTGTAATCCCAACACTTTGGGAGGGCAAGGTGAGTGGATCTCTTGAGGTCAGGAGTTCAAGACCAGCCTGGCCAACACAGCGAAACTCTGTCTCTACTAAAAATACAAAAGAATTAGCTGTGGTCCCAGCCACTTGGGAGGCTGAGGCTGGAGGACTGCTTGAGCTCCTCCTCTCGGGAGGTCGAGGCTGCAGTTAGCTGCGATCGTGCCACTGCACTCCAGCTTGTGCGACAAAGCTATGAGGAAGACCCTATCCCCACCCCTACCCCTTAAGAAAATTTTCTAAAATGAATTACAAAAACTTATACTCAGAAACTCCCCCACTCCTCCTAAAACGAACCAATTTCTGGCCGGGTGTGGTGGCTCACGCCTGTAATCCAAGCACTTTCGAGGCCATGGCACGTGGATCACATGAAGTCGGGAGTTCAAGACCAGCCTGACCAACATGGTGCAATCTCATCTTTAAAAAAAAAATGTAAACTAAAAACGAACCAATTTCTTCTAAGACTCTTTGAAACTCCTCTCCTGCTGACCCCAGGGCCCCTACCCATGGCTTCAGCAACTGTCCAAAACATTCCAGACTCCTAGGAGGCTGGGTCTTCACTGGCCTAGTCCTGATCTTGCCTGTGTCCCTGCAGACACCGCAGAGGGCTCGAACCCCACCATGCGCGCAGTCTTCCAGCGGATCCTGGCCCAGCAGGGCTGGCTAGGGCTGTACCGAGGCATGACCCCCACGCTACTGAAGGTGTTACCAGCAGGTGGCATCAGCTATGTGGTGTACGAAGCCATGAAGAAAACCCTGGGCGTATAGGCTGTGAGCTGGACGACAGCCTAGAATGAAATGGCATAGGCGGACCTGATGACCCCTGGCCCCAAAGAGCCCTCAAGGCCTCAAGGCTCAGGCCCTGGAGCAGTTTTTGGTGGCAAAAGCAGACTGGGGGTTGCCGGGGGAGTTGCTGGGTCAGAAGATTCCTGAGGCTCCCTCCCCAGGATGTAGCCTGAGACAAGAAACTTCGACTCCAGTCTGGCTCCTTGTGGGTCGACCTGGCTCCAGGGCGGAATGGTGAACATGGCAGACAACCAGGAATAAAGAGGTGGTTTTGGCTGAACGTGTCTGGATACCTGGGTCTAGGAGTGGAAATGGGTGCATGAGATCCTTGGATCCAGCAGGGGAGCTGGGGACCTTGGGTCTCTGGGTTCTGAACGGGAATTTGTGTCCAGGAGAGGAGATAGGACCTAGGATGGGAGCTTGAGGCTTGGATCCCAGGGCCTTATGCAAAGGGAGTGAGGGGTGTGAAGTGAGGGGCTGTGATGCTTCGATCCAGGTTGTTGTGTGGACTTGGGTGACGGCTGGTTCCTTGAGTCCTGCAAGAGAATTTGTTTTGTTTTGTTTTGTTTTTGAGATAGAGTCTCACACTGTTGCCTGGGCTGGAGTGCAGGGGCACAATCTCGGCTCACTGCAACCTCAGCCTCCTGAGTAGCTGGGATTACAGGCGCCCGCCACCACGCCCAGCTTATTTTACGTATTTTTAGTAGAGACGTGGTTTCACCATGTTGGCCAGGTTGGTCACGAACTCCTGACCTAGTGATTCGCCCGCCTTGGCCTCCCAAAAGGCTGGGATTACAGGCGTGAGCCACTGCGCCCGCCCTTCCTGCAAGAGCTGGAAGCTCTAGATGGGTGGAGGTCGAGACAGAAGAGGGCACAAGGGATCCCGGGTTTCCTGCTCTCCAGTCTCCCCATCTCCGGAAGCGCTCGATCTCCAAGGCTTCAAGCAGGCCACGTGCCGGGCCTACCCAGCCAGGTTCCAGGGGAGCTAACCTGGACTTCAGGCCTGAGTTCGGGCAACCGGTCGCCACCGCCCACGTCGGCTGCCATTCACTCCAGCTCCCGCTAATCCCCACTCTCTGTCTGGTGGCCGACTCCGCCCCAATGCAGCGGCGCTTCCACTGGCTCCCACCAAAACTGGGCGCCTTGATTTCCTTCATTCCCATTTGTCCAGACCAGTGTCAGTTCCGAACACCCACCCATGTCGCTCAGCCATTGGTTTGGAAGTCAGGGATAGAAAAGGATTCTGGTTAACAAGGGAAGCAATTAAAGTCCAAAGCCAACCTCATCACCCAGAACTCATCAGGGATTGGACTAAGCTGACTACCCAGCTTTACAAGCACCGCCCCTCACGTGCATTCATTGGCTTGCGCCCACGACTATCAAACCGAACGCCCACCCACCGCGTCCAAAGGAGTCTTTCACTAGGCCCTGCCTTACAGTCCACGTGACTCTTCGGAACCGTCAATCTAGTTCTGAAGCCGCCCCGCGAATCTGGAACTCGCGTTTCACTGGGCCTCCTGCCTTCTCAGAGCCCCTTCATTTGCCCGCCCGGCACTGGCTACTCGCAGCTATTGCCGCTGAGAGCTGTCAGTCACCCTGAGCCTCCCGCCCACTGCCCCTCGTTGCACTCCGATTGGCCACCTCCTTCAGAGCCCGCGATTGGTGTCCGGGGTGCGGCGGCTGCCTCCTACTGGCCCGCCGGAGCTGTCCGTCACGCCGGCGGCGGGAGGGGGCGACCCTCTCCCCCCTCGTCGTCTTCCCAGCGGCTGGGTTCCCAGAGTGCTCCGCGGCCGTGTGGAGCGAGGCCTTGTTCCCGCGTTGAGCCGCCGCCGCCGCCGCCGCCTCCTCAGCTTCAGCCTCCGCGCCAGGCCCGGCCCCGCCGCGCCATGTCGGACTACAGCACGGGAGGACCCCCGCCCGGGCCGCCGCCGCCCGCCGGCGGGGGCGGGGGAGCCGGGGGCGCCGGGGGAGGCCCTCCGCCGGGCCCGCCAGGCGCGGGGGACCGGGGTGGCGGCGGCCCTGGCGGCGGCGGCCCGGGCGGGGGGTCGGCCGGGGGCCCCTCTCAGCCGCCGGGCGGAGGCGGCCCGGGAATCCGCAAGGACGCGTTCGCCGACGCGGTGCAGCGGGCCCGCCAGGTGAGGAGGCCGAGGGCCTGAGGGGCGCGCTCGCGCTCGCGCACAGGCGGGGGAGGGGGCGAGGGTCACGTGCGCGCGCGCGCGGGGTCGCGGGGGGGGGCCGGGGCCGTCGCGGGGTCACGTGGGCGGTAGGCGGGGGCCTGGCCCTCCCGCGGTTCCTCGAGTGGGCTCCCTGCGGGTGACCCCCTTGCAGCAGGTAGGGGCTCACTGGGGTCACCAGGAGCCGTTCCTGGATGTGCAGGCGCCCCGGAGCTTGGGGACGCACTTTTGGGACTCCCTCTCCGCCTGTCTTAGGACACGCCTGGAGGCAGGGGTCCACGGTGCCGGGCACAGGGTCTTTACCCTCTCCTCCCTATCAGAGCAAAGGGCAGTGTGTGTCCCCAACTCAATCCCATTTCTGTCCCCTCCCTAGGAGGAAGGGACATTGTGGGGGTGGGAGGGACAGTCCTTTCTCTTGAGTCGGGAAAGTGGATGGGGGACCTGTCTAGGGCTGAGCACTTGGGCGAAATCGGGTAGATGAGCATAAGGACTGGCTTTTGGATGGTTTTGTGGCTTCAAAGCGTGGTCTGTGTCTTTGGGGGAAAGAGGGGAGGGTCTCCCACCACCGTGTCTTGAGGCGTGATGACAACAAGGAAGTGTCACATGCTTCTAGGACTGACCTCTCCAGCTCCATTTGCAGCCTCTCCATGGCCTGGAGGGGTGGGGGTCGGTAGAATGGGAGGACTTTGCCGCCTTTCGGGAAACAGACAGGCTCCAGGGCTGTCCCAGTGCCTCCGGGGCTGGAGACTGGCTCCTCCCAAGGTGGGAGGTCCCGTTAGGTGAACGCCTGTGTTCTGGCCTTCTGTGGTCTCTGACTTCCTCACCCTTGGAGTTGGGTGGGTTCTAGCGTGCATTTGGTGTGATTGCCCAGGGAACTGTCTTGATTCTGGGGCGGCTTGAACAGAGGAAGCTGTTGCTGTCAGTTGGTGGGGAAAGGCCCCCTGTGGGCATCCCACGAGCTTTGGCTCAAGGGCAGGATAGATTTTTCTGTGGAGACTGGTGGAAAGGGATTCTTTAACCCAAACTCTGATTTTAAGTTCGCTGAATTGAGGTTTCTTTAAAGTTGCTGTTCACATGTCTGAGATGTAACTTGTATCCCAAAGAGTCTTGTTTTGGGTGTTTTGTTTTGTTTTGATTTTTGAGACAGAGTCTCTGTCACCCAGGCTGGGGTGCAGTAGTGCAATCTGAGTTCACCACAGCCTCCGCCTCTTAGATTGAAGTGATCCTCCTGCCTCAGCCTCCCAAGTAGCTGGGATTATAAGTATGCACCACCACACTCAGCTAATTTTTGTATTTTTAGTAGAGATGGGGTTTCACTGTGTCTGCCAGGCTGATCTTGAACTCCTGACTTCAAGTGATCTGCCCACCTCGGCCTCCCAGAGTGCTAGGATTGGATTACAGGCAATGAAACACCTCACCCAGCCATCCAGAGAGTCTTGTTTTGGTCAGATGAGGATTTCATATACCTTGAAGTGATCACTTTCCTCAAATTTTTTCAATAAATCGATAACAAAGATTTTGAGAGTGAAGGAGGTAGGGGAAAGTTGAACTCTTCAGCATCCCAGGAGAACTGAGCTTAAAAAAAAAAACAACTTTGGTTCTGTGAGCTGGGGCCACTGGCAGGAGGAAGTGTTTGAAAGCTCCTGGAGATGACCTGGGGACCCTCCTTGGCACCCGAGCCTCTGTTCCTTTAAGCCCTAGGACCAAGTCAGTGTGGATTATGGGCTGGGCACAATTTTTTCTTTGTTTTTTTGAGATGGAGTTCTTGCTCTGTTGCCCAGGCTGGAGTGCAATGGCCACAATCTCAGTTCACCGCAACTCTGCCTCCAGGGTTCAAGCGATTCTCCTGCGTCAGCCTCCCAAGTAGCTGGGAGTACAGATGTGCGCCACCAACGCCCAGCTGATTTTTTTGTATTTTTTAGTAGAGACGGGGTTTCACCGTGTTGGCTAAACTGGTCTCAAACTCCTGACCTCATGATCCTCTCGCTTCAGCCTCCCAGAGTGCTGGGATTATAGGCATGAGCCACAGCGCCCGGCCTGCTGGCGACAATTAAGACAGAAATCCCAGCAGAAGGGAAGAGGAGGATTTTGATATTCCCAGATAACCAGTGAGAACCTTGAGGCCTGGGTTCAAAACTCCTCCTAGGATGTCTTAACCAGCAGACTCTTCCCTGAGTTGGAGGGCCAAACACCAGGACTTGATGGGTTTCGTAAGCAGGAGATGTTCTGAGAAGTTGAGCTGGGCACCATGGAGGGTTGTTTTTTGTGGTAATTCTTCTGTGTTTACTACTTTATTCTAGATTGCAGCCAAAATTGGAGGCGATGCTGCCACGACAGTGAATAACAGCACTCCTGATTTTGGTTTTGGGGGCCAAAAGAGACAGTTGGAAGATGGAGGTAACTCCCTGCTGCTGCCTTTAGCTTAGGAGGAAGGGCTGGGGGCAGAAAGAGGTGCTTTTGTTTGAGTGTGGTTCAGAGGGGGTGGGTGTCGCTGCTGTTTGGTCTTTTAAAACCTCAGCAGTCCCAGCTTTGTTAATTCTTTTTGTTCTGTCTGCCATGCTGAGGTATCAGGTGGCAGAGAGGAGGGCAGATTGATTGTGGCTGGGTCAAAGTTACAAGTTCCCAAGATGATTCCTCCCCTTCTGGGAGGCTGAGGCAACCTGGAGCAGTTACTGAGGCTTGATGTGAAGTTAGCGCGGCCTTGGGGCACGCAGCATGACCCCAAGTAGCTGGTGTAGCCAGTGATCAACTCCTGACCAACTCTACCATTACCCGGATGCACCTCCCTGCTAGAGGCAGGTCCTGTCCTAAACCAGAAGGACTCAGGTGCCTGGTGTTTTAGCGTGTTCTGAAGGTTTTTTTTTACTCTGAACGTTGGTGGAGGGATTGGTGGAGTCTGGCTTCCCTCTGGGGCGGGTCTCTCCTAGGCTCCTGTCTCAACTCTAAGGGTTGGGACAGAAGGGGACTATTTACCTTGGACATGTGGCACCAGCATCAGGTTTGAGGCGGCCGTGGGTGGGTGGGTGCTGCATCTGCCATCCTCTCTCTTTCCCAGATCAACCAGAGAGCAAGAAGCTGGCTTCCCAGGGAGACTGTAAGTCCAGGGGGTCTGCAGGCGGACATGGCTTCAGGGGCTTGAGGTTTTTCAGGAGTCAGGAGATAGAAGCACTGAGGATCTTTACAGAGGCCCCTGGTGCTTCCATTCTGGGGCCCATACATTTGAGGGATCCTAGGACCCCTGAAATAGAGGCAGGTGTACTCTGTGCTCTTGTTTGGGGGGGGGGTCCACAGCGCACATCAAGCACTGGAGTAGGCTGGTACCATGGTGCCAAGCTCTGCCCTCTCTGCCCCTGGGGCACGCAGTGCCAGGTACCCAAGGAGGAGCTAAGCCAGTCTTTGCTTTGGGTTTTCTCTCTGCAGCAATCAGTTCTCAACTTGGACCCATCCATCCTCCCCCAAGGTAAGCCATGGTGGAGCCCACACGGCTTTTTCATCTGTTGGTCAGCAGACTGGCCTTTCTTGCTGACTTGGGGAGGGCTCTGACTGGGTGCTGCAGCTCTCAGGTTTTATCCCCTACTGACAGTTGACCAGAAAGTGCTCAGACAGGAATGAGGCAGAGGAGCTGCCTCTGTTCCTCTTACCCCTTGTCTGTAGGGCTGTGGGAGGAGAGGGTCGTGGCAATCACTATAGTGACAGCATGGTCTCCGCACCCTATGGCTTTCTCCACCGGGGTGGGGACTCTGAGCAGCACAGATGTCTTCTTCCTAGAAGAGGCTGGGAGGGCCTTGCTTCCCTCCCTCATGCATCTTCTGCAAGTGCTCATCCCACTCAGTACTGTGGAGCTCAGGGCTCTTTGCCACCTTTTTGCCCCCCAGATGGACTGAGGTGAACCTGACACAGGTCGGTTGTAAGATTTTTTTTTTTTTTTTTAGTGGGCCAGTAGTTTCATAAAGTACTAGAAAAATAAGATGAAAAGGACATACGGCCAGCTTTTTTAGAGCTGAGAGACATAGAGTGACTGTCAGCTTGCTGTGTGAAAGTGTCTCAGCACTCACTCTAGCCCTGAATCGCTGGAACGGCACCAGGCCAAGCCTCTCAGGGCACAGATGGGGAAACTAAGGTCTCAAGAGGGTTTGTGGCCTGTCTGGTCAGATTCTGCTTAGGCCTACGGCAGCTGTGGCTTCATGTAAACCTCCCAGAGCTTCTGTCCTCTCTTCCCACTTGAGGACTGACCTTTGGTGTATCTCTTTACAGGACTTCAATGACAGAAGAGTACAGGGTCCCAGACGGCATGGTGGGCCTGAGTGAGTGCGGGTCACTTTGGGTGGGGTGGCCCACTCTTTCCCAGGGCTCTTCCCCAGGAGGAAGGGTCCTGTGAGCTCCTGCCAGCGCAGAAGTCCTGGTCTGAGAGGGCTCCTGTGTGCTATTCTCATTTGCCCCTCCTGAACGTCAGAGGGGCTTGGGCCCGAGCCACATAGTCTCCTCAGGCCCAGGCTCCCTTCCCTCATCACGCTTTGTTTTCTCTTTTTTTTCTCCACCCAGTCATTGGCAGAGGAGGTGAACAAATTAACAAAATCCAGCAGGATTCAGGCTGCAAAGTACAGATTTCTCCAGGTACAAGACCATCAGGTTCCTGCCAGAATGGGGGCCGGGGCTGGGCCCTTTGCACTTCCCTTTAATTACTTAATTTCCACGGGGACCGTGGACAGCAAGTGAGCTGGCACTTGTTGGTGCTTACTACGGACCAGGCTCAGCACAGCATCTCACTCCACTAGTACTGCCCACAGGGCACAGCTGTGACTTTTTTTTATTTTCAGTGGGTGGGGACAGACTGAGGTGGCAGGGCTAGCGCTGCGCACAGGGGCCTGGTTGCAGACACTGAGCTCTGCGCCACTGCCCTGCCCTGCTGCCTGAGTGAGAGCACCCAGCAAGACTGCGCCAGGCAGGGTGATGCGTTGGAAAGAGTCATTGCTCTGAAGTCAGGCCCAGGTCCCAGTTCTGGCTGCATATCTGCTCTCAGGCAATATAGTTACCTCTGCTTCTCAGGGTTCTGAGCTGCAAAAAGCCTGCTTGGCAGGGGGTTCTGAGGCTTCACTTGCGTGTGTGATACGTGCTGTCTGTAGACAAGGCTCTGGTGGTCATCACTGGTAGTGGGGGTGGCCAGGTCCTAGATCTTCTAGAATCTGCTCTCCCTCCACCTCATCTTTTTCCCTAAAAGTCCTGCCTCCCTTCCTGGGCTTTAAGCTTCCCGACCTTGGCCTTGCATCAGGCGGCCTCCCAGGTGTTTAGAGGAAGTAAACTGATTTGTCAGGCTGCTGAATGGGACAGAAGTGACCCTTGGTTGTTCTGAAAGTTTCTTCATGTCCAAGGCAGGCCTTTCTCTGCCCATGGGCCAAGGAGGGCACTGACCCTATCTCCTCTTTTCAGACAGCGGTGGCCTACCTGAGCGCAGTGTGTCCTTGACAGGAGCCCCAGAATCTGTCCAGTAAGTCCCCACAGGGCCTCTCATTGTGATGCAGGGGGCAGGCAGAAGCCCGCTCTGTCCTTTTGAATTGAAAGTTGGGAGCGACTGGCACGCCATGTCCTCCACTCCTGCCTGCTCTCCAGAGAACCATGTTAACAGGCTGATTCCCTGGCAGTCTAAGACCTGGGGAACCTGGAGCCCAAGCAGCCCCAGCAACTGGCCCTTCTTGTCACTCTTGCACAAGTTGGGATCACCTTCCCTTTGAGCTGGGTGGGCCACCAGACCAATACCTTTCTCCATTGGTGGCACCCACTCCTCCCCTTCCCAGGAAAGCAAAGATGATGCTGGACGACATTGTGTCTCGGGGTCGTGGGGGTCCCCCAGGACAGTTCCACGACAACGCCAACGGGGGCCAGAATGGCACCGTGCAGGAGATCATGATCCCTGCAGGCAAGGCCGGCCTGGTCATCGGCAAGGGCGGGGAGACCATTAAGCAGCTACAGGTAAGGGCAGTGCCGGGCGGCTTCCTCTGCATCCACATGCCCCCACCACCACCACCACAGCAGTCCAGGAAGTCCTGGGAGAGCCCAGCACTAATGGTTAACATTGGTTGTAAAGGAACGTGCTGGAGTGAAGATGATCTTAATTCAGGATGGATCTCAGAATACGAACGTGGACAAACCTCTCCGGATCATTGGGGATCCATACAAAGTGCAGGTGAGCACGCTCTGCGGTGGTGGTGGGGGTTCCGGAGTAGCGTGGGCGGGTGGGCAGGGCCAGTGGCCTGGGGTCTGTATTCGGCCAGAGAGGTATGTGCATGGTTGTAAGATGGAGACTTGCCAAGTGCGCTGGCTCGGAGGGCGGCCCTGAACTGTCTCCCAGCTGTGTGTATGTGAGCCAGCGGCCTCACCTCTGACCTTCCGCTTTCTTACCTGGAAATGGGGCTACTGGCAGTGCCTGCGCATTAAAGTGCCAGGTGGAGAGCTCAGTAGGGTGCTGTGCTGGGCTCAGCCAGGGTTCGTGGGTCCCTAGCTGAGGGCTCACCTGTGGGGGCTGCCGCCTATATGTTTGCAGCAAGCCTGTGAGATGGTGATGGACATCCTCCGGGAACGTGACCAAGGTGGCTTTGGGGACCGGAATGAGTATGGATCTCGGATTGGCGGGGGCATCGATGTGAGTGTGGGCCCCAAATTTACCCCCCCACCCCCCATGGAGGGAGGGGCTGGAGTGAGTGGCTCCTCATGGCCGGTGGACAGCAGAGGGCAGCAGAGCTGCAGGCCGATCTGACCCTGCCACCGCCCTCCCCAGGTGCCGGTGCCCAGGCATTCTGTCGGCGTGGTCATTGGCCGGAGCGGAGAGATGATCAAAAAGATCCAGAATGATGCTGGCGTGCGGATACAGTTCAAGCAAGGTCAGGGCCTGGCCCGCCCTTCCCCTAGCCAGCAGCCCCCTTGGG
This sequence comes from Cacajao melanocephalus, assembly GCA_963573385.1. Lineage (NCBI taxonomy): Eukaryota > Metazoa > Chordata > Mammalia > Primates > Pitheciidae > Cacajao > Cacajao melanocephalus. The sequence goes on from CAUYLG010055475.1 coordinate 30,880, forward strand.
GAGGCAGGCTCTGAGGGAGCTGCGCACCATGGTCAGTGAGGTGGTCTCCTTAGAGCGCCTTGCTGCTCCTAGTCCAGCTGTCAGAACGTGCCCAATCCCTTTCTTCTGGGATGGCCGAATGAGAGGGTGACGTGGGCCTTCCAAGTCTGGGGGGGAATGTTCCTATCATAGCCCCTCTTACCGCACGTTGGAGCCCATCCTGACAAGACAGTCCAGGCACCCCACAGGCTGGGTCAGTTCCCTCTACCTCAGCCAGTCTCTGAGCAGCCTGCCATGGGGAGAAGGGCTTCTCTTGTTTTCAGGTTTATTGTTCTGTAAAGTCTCTCAGTGCTGGGGGTGCCGGCTGCTGGAAGAAGCCTGAGCCACCCCCTGGCTTGGCCGTGGGTTTCCTTCTCTGGGAATGTGGGCCGCCTCCCCGTCAATTCCTGAATGGGTGGAAGCTGGGAACAGCGCTATGTGTCTGAGATCTCACGTCGGCCTGGTGTCTGCCCTGGAGAGGCAGTGTTGCAGGGCTCTGGGGGGTGGGCTCTTCTTTTAAACTTGTCTCTCTGCTCTCGGTGCTGGCCGCAGACGACGGGACAGGGCCCGAGAAGATTGCTCATATAATGGGGCCCCCAGACAGGTGCGAGCATGCGGCCCGGATCATCAACGACCTCCTCCAGAGCCTCAGAGTAGGTGGCCCCGGGTGCTGACAGGGGTGATGGCAGGGCCTCCAGGGCAGTGCTGGGGCCAGACCGGCCTCCAGGGTTCATCCTCTTCATCTTCCCCTTGTCTTGCAGAGTGGTCCCCCAGGTCCTCCAGGGGGTCCAGGCATGCCCCCAGGGGGCCGAGGCCGAGGCAGAGGCCAAGGCAACTGGGGCCCCCCTGGCGGGGAGATGACCTTCTCCATCCCCACTCACAAGTGTGGTCTGGTCATCGGCCGAGGTGAGTGTGGCACCCTGCACCCTGTCCCTTGCCCTCTCTCCCCTGGGCCACCACCGCAGGCCACCTTCACCTTCTGCATTTCTACCCAGGTGGCGAGAACGTGAAAGCCATAAACCAGCAGACGGGAGCCTTCGTGGAAATCTCCCGGCAGCTGCCACCCAACGGGGACCCCAACTTCAAGTTGTTTATCATCCGGGGTTCGCCCCAGCAGATCGACCATGCCAAGCAGCTTATCGAGGAGAAGATCGAGGTGGGCTGGGGAGGGCTCTGGGGGCTTGGGCTCACAGCCCAGATCCCAGCCCACTCACCTCGGCCACTCTCCTTCCCTCCAGGGTCCTCTCTGCCCCGTTGGACCAGGCCCAGGGGGCCCAGGCCCTGCTGGCCCAATGGGGCCCTTCAACCCTGGACCCTTCAACCAGGGGCCACCCGGGGCTCCCCCGCAGTGAGTATCCCTCTCTGCCTCCTGGGCTTTAGGGTTGGGGGGAGGTCACTGAGCTGGCAAGAAGTGCCACCTCCCTAGAGGTGCAGGTTGGGGGCCTCTTCCAGTCTGTTTTTGTGGACACCGTCAACAGGCTCTCTCCTGAAAACTGGTAAAGCACATGCTCCTTTCAGCATTCCTCCACACACCTGGAAGTTTGGGGGCTTGTTTCGTGTGCTCGAGCCGACACTGCACGTCCTTCGTGTTGCTTCTCATCTAGGCTTTTCCCTGGTGCCTTGTTGAGCCCGGTAGTCTGGGCCTCTGGCCCCTCCCCACTCAAAAACATGCCTGACCCAGGTGGGCTGGCTTCGGCCACCCCCGCACTGCTGCTCACACATCTCTTCTCTCCTGCAGTGCCGGGGGGCCCCCTCCTCACCAGTACCCACCCCAGGGCTGGGGCAATACTTACCCCCAGTGGCAACCACCTGCTCCTCATGACCCAAGTAAGTGCTGGGCCACCTGGGGAGGGTGGGCCCTGCTCTGTGCCCGAGTCTAACCTGGAGTATCTCTTCCTTCTGCAGGCAAAGCAGCTGCAGCGGCCGCAGACCCCAACGCCGCGTGGGCCGCCTACTACTCACACTACTACCAGCAGCCCCCGGGCCCCGTCCCTGGCCCTGCGCCAGCCCCCGCGGCCCCACCCGCTCAGGGTGAGCCCCCTCAGCCCCCACCCACCGGCCAGTCGGACTACACTAAGGCCTGGGAAGAGTATTACAAAAAGATCGGTGAGTCTGCAGGGCGGCGGGGGGCTCCAGCTCTGCCGGGGGAGTGGATTCTGACCTGTCTCATTGCCCCCACAGGCCAGCAGCCCCAACAGCCCGGAGCACCCCCGCAGCAGGACTACACGAAGGCCTGGGAGGAGTACTACAAGAAGCAGGGTGAGTGGCCGCTCTGCGGGGACAGAGGTGGGGACAGCCCTCACCTACAGCCTCTCACCTGGCTCTGCCCACCTACAGCGCAAGTGGCCACCGGAGGGGGTCCAGGAGCTCCCCCAGGCTCCCAGCCAGACTACAGTGCCGCCTGGGCGGAATATTACAGACAGCAGGCCGCTTACTACGGACAGACCCCAGGTCCTGGCGGCCCCCAGCCACCGCCCACACAGCAGGGACAGCAGCAGGCAAGTGGGAATTGCCACCCTCCTCCTCCTCCTTTCTCCTTCCAACCCCCGGCCACCGTCCATCCTGCCTTAGTGGGTAGCGCCGGAAACCCCTTCCCCTGCGGGGTGTGCCCTTGATGCCTGCATCGGGGGCCATGTGGCTGGAGGTCTCCGGGAGTCCCCACGCACCGCCAGGGAAGCGTTCGCTGGGTCCAGAGGTTAAACGAAGAGGCCTCCCTGCGCCGGCTGCTTGTTCCTGTGTGCCGCTGTCGTGATGCTGGGGAGCGCTGAGACTCGCAGGCGGGACTTCTGAACTGCTGGGGAGTTGGGGGGCAGGCAGACAGCGCGGACGGTGGGCACCGGCCCGGCCGCCCCCTCACTCACAATCTGGCCACTTGGGAAGAAAACATCTATTTTCCCTTCTCTGCATCGCTTTTTTGGTTTTTGTTCTTTTTATTCTTTATTTTTTAAACCCATGATCTTTTTTCCCGTGTCCAAGTGACTGTTGCAGGCGGCCCGGCTCTGGCAGGGACTGGTGGGGACTTGGGGAGTGGCCCAGGCCCCTGCCCCGCCGGGCTAGGCCTCCCATGTGCTCGCGCTTGCCTGTGTCCCGGGCTTGTCTGTGAAGTGGGCGTGAAGATCGTTGCCACCTTCCAACCTACCTCACAGGGGTGTTGTGGGGACACCGTGATCTCTGGATTGTTCATGTTGTTGTGCTGTGCCGGGAGCCGCTGCCCTCCGGAGACAGGGCAGCTCCCCTCCCACCCTAGCGCCTCCGCCCTCTGCGGCCCGCTCCTCTCTTCCTGCTCTGTCCCTCCTTCTCCATCAGGGAGCAGCGTGACTTCAGCGCGTCCTGCCAGCACCTGGCTAGACAGTTAACAAGCACGTCCTTCCAGCCTGAGCCAGCGCAGGTTTGGGAGGGGCCTTCCTGGCCCCCTCCCTTGGTGTTCCAGCCCCTCCTCTCTTCCACCCCCTAGTCTCCCACCCTCCCCTCCCCGTAGTGACCGATTCCTATCTCTTCCCTCTCCGCAGGCTCAATGAATCGAATGAATGTGAACTTCTTCATCTGTGAAAAATCTTTATTTTTTTTTTCCATTTTGTTCTGTTTGGGGGCTTCTGTTTTGTTTGGCGAGAGAGCGATGGCTGCCAGGGGGTATCGGGGAGCCCTCGCGGCACGCGGGGTAGGGGTGCTTGGGGGCGTGCCGGTCCCTCACTCTCTCGCCCGTTCTGTGTCTCACATGCCTTTTCTTTCAAAATTGGGATCCTTCATGTTGAGCCAGCCAGAGAAGATAGCGAGATCTAAATCTCTGCCAAAAAAAAAACCTTTAAAATTAAAAAACACAAAGAGCAAAGCAGAACTTATAAAATTATATATATATATATTAAAAAGTCTCTATTCTTCACCCCCCAGCCTTCCTGATCCTGCCTCTCTGAGGATAAAGCAATTCATTTTCTCCCACCCTCGGCCCTCTTCTTGTTTTTAAAATAAACTTTTAAAAAGGAAAAAAACAGTCACTCTTGCTATTTCTTTTTTTTAGTTAGAGGTGGAACATTCCTTGGACCAGGTGTTGTATTGCAGGACCCCTTCCCCCAGCAGCCGAGTGCCCTCCTCTCCTCTCCTCTCCCTTCCTCTCCTCTCCTCTCCCCTCCTCTCCTGCCCTGGCTCAGCTCCCTCGGCCCCACCCGCCCCCTCCCAGGACTGGTCTGTTGTCTTTTCATCTGCTCAAGAGGAGATTGAAACTGAAAACAAAATGAGAACAAAAAAATTGTATGGCAGTTTTTACTTTTTATCGCTCGTTTTTAACTTCACAAATAAATGATAACAAAACCTCCCCGTCTGCGGGTGCTGTCTGTCTCTCCCCCGCTCCCTCCCTCCCTGTAGTTTTGAAGCAGATGTTTGTTCTTTATAGATGTTGTTTAAAAAGCCTGATAATGGTGATTGAAAATTACAAACTTTGTGTTTTTTTTTTTTTTTAAGGAAACAAATATAAGAGAAAATAGTTTTCTTCAGGCGCAATGTGCTTTCCTAATGCTGCCCCCCCCCCTTTTTTTTGTTAAATAAAGTGCTTTTTGTTTAAAAAAAAAAAAGACAATGCCGGCCGCAGTTGTGTTTGCGAGAGGAAACAAGTTGAAGAGGAGCAAGTCTCAGCTGATGAGAGTGGGGTGTGGTCCCCCAGCACGTTCCCTTTCTGATGTGGGAAGGGGAGGCCGGCACTACTGTCTTCCCCCCACCCAGTTTCCCTCCAGGATCTGGGGAGCAAAGCACTCAGGAAGGTGACATCCTCAGGGACAGGTGTTCCCATGGACGTGCTATTGCTGCAGGAGTCCGGTCGTCTGGCCTGTTGAGATTCAGAACCCTGAGGTAGGAGCCAGGCCCGTGCCAATGCTTGCTGGATGACTGGACCAAATGGGAGGTGGGAGAAGGCACTGAGGGGCGAGCATCTTGGGGCCCCCGGTGCAGCTGCAGGATCTGAGGTTGTGGCTGAATGCCAGCGTTAAAACTCAGGCTTTTGGCTCATGCCTGTAATCCAAGCACTTTGGAGGCCAAGGCGGGCGGATCACCTGAGGTCAGGAGTTCAAGACCAGCCTGACCAACATGGTGAAACCACATCTTTATTTAAAAAAAAAAAAAATTGCCGGGCGCGGTGGTTCATGCCTGTAATCCTAGCACTTTGGGAGGCTGAGGTGAGTGGATCACCTGAGGTCAGGAGTTCAAGACCAGCCTGGCCATCATGGTGAAAACCCATCTTTTTAAAAAAAAAAAAAAAAAAATGAGGCTTTATCACACGTGTCATGGGCTCAACGGCCCGCTGACAGCCCCAGCAGGAGCCAGTAACGGCTGTGGCTTCTAGAGGGGGCTGTTCATAACCTGCTGCCCCCACCCACCCAAGTGTGCCAGGCACCTGCCCAGCAGGTGTGTTCCTTAGTGGCCCCTGGCCAACCTGCCTGGTGGGGAAACGGACCCAGGAGGGGGAAGCTGTTGCTCAGGAATCATGGAGGTCATCAGTCTGCTTGCTGGAGGTCTCACCTCCTAGGCACGCACCCCTCCACAGCCTGCATGGTTCCAGTTGAGGGGCAAGGCCCACCGCCAGCCCCTCTGTCTCACTGCAGACTCTCAATGACCAAACAGCACTTGGCGAAGATGTTCTCTGGTGCTTCCTCTGCCAGGATCTAGAGAAGAGGGAGCTGCAGGGGTCAGGTCTGGATCCCACGGCAGGGATATCACCCTCTCCCGCTCAGAGTCTGGGAAATTCTCAGAGCTATGTACCTGAAGGGAGGTGGGGAAAGTGAATCAGGAAAGTTTGTGTTACTGATTGCTACGTGAGGGTGTGCAGAGTCCTCACCAGCGTCCCATTGCCTGCCCACCTGAGCTGAGGCTGGTTTCCCAGGGCATTTCCTGAGGAAATGGAATCCCCATGTTACCTGGTGGGAAAGCAAAGACCGGCCCCAGGTAACCGGGAGCTGTTGAGGCTGGACTTGTTCCTTTGGGGTTCGGGTGCAGTGAGCCAGAAGTGGGGGGCATCTACGTTTCGGAGCAGGTTCTTCTGCTGGTAGAAGGTCAAGACTGGCTCACACAAGGTGTAGTGTGTCTCCAGATGCTGGCAGAGAGCCAGCTCCAAGTCGTCTGCCCCGTGCTCCACCTGGCCCCAGAGCAGCACTCGCCAGACAACCGTCTCCATGGAGCAGTCAAACACCATGACCACGCTGGAACCCAAACAAGGGGGCCAGGTGAGGAGGGACCTGGCACGGTGGCCCCAGAGCCCCGGCTTCCCCAGAAACCAGGTATCTAGTATTACATGGACAGGTATCAAGTAAGCCACCCTGGTCTGTTTTTGTTGTTGTTTTGTTGTTGTTGTTTATTTTTAGTAGAGACAGGGTTTTGCCATTTTGGCCAGGCTGGTCTCAAACTCCTGACCGCAGGAGATCCACCGCCTTGGCCTCCCAAAGTGCTGGGATTACAGGCGTGAGCCACCCTGCCGAGCTTTTTTTTTTTTCCCCCCCGAGACAGAGTCTCACTCTGTCACACAGGCTGGAGTGCAATGGTGCAATCTCAGCTCACTGCAACCTCCGCCTCCCAGGTTCAAGCAATTCTCCTGCCTCAGCCTCCCGAGTAGCTGGGATTACAGGCGTGCACCATGCCCAGCTAATTTAGTAGAGATATGGTTTCACCATGTTAGTCAGGCTGGTCTCAAACTCCTGACCTCAGGTGATCCTCCCACTTCAGCCTCCCAGACTGCTGTGATTACAGGCGTGAGCCACCGCACCTGACCTTGTTTTAGTTTTCTAGTCAAGTTTTATGTATTTAGTTTTTGGAGAAAGAGGACAGGATATTCAGAGTGAAGCATCTCCTCACCATCTCCAGCCGCCCAGGGCCACCCTCCCTGTAGGCAGCTGAGTTCCTGTTCCTGTGTCTCCTTCAGAAGCTATGTGAAGCATGCATACTGCAAGCAAATATGGTTCTGATACTTTTTCTTCCTTTTATTTATTTATTTTTCTTGGAACAGAGTCTTGTTCTGTCACCAAGGCTGGAGTACAGTGGCAAGATCTCGGCTCACCGAAACCTCCACCTCCTGGTTCAAGCGATTCTACTGCCACAACTTTCTGAGTAGCTGGGGTTACAGGCACCTGCCACCACACCTAGCTAATTTTTGCGTTTTTAATAGAGATGGGGTTTTGCCATGTTGGCCAGGCTGGTCTCAAACTCCTGACCTCATCATGTGCCCGCCTCAGCCTCCAAAAGTGTTGGGATTACAGGCATGAGCCGCCGCACCCAGTTGAGGATGGACTGTTAAATGATGTTGAGACAACTAGACGGCAATTTGGAAAAAGATAAAATTGGCTCCCTCCCTCGTTTTGAAAACGAGGATAAGTCCTAAATAGATGAGAGGTATAAAATGTGAGAAATAAAACCATACAGGCTGGGTGCGGTGGCTCATGCCTGTAATTCCAGCACTTTGGGAGGCCAAGGCGGGCAGATCCCAAGATCAGGAGATAGAGACCATCCTGGCTAACACGGTGAAAACCCTTCCCTACTAAAAATACAGAAAATAAGCAGGGAGTGGTGGCACGTGCCTGTAGTCCCAGCTACTCAGGAGGCTGAGGCAAAAGAATCTCTTGCACCCAGGAGGTGGAGGTTGCGATGTGATCTTGGCTCACTGCAACCTCCCCCTCCTGGGTTCAAGCGATTCTCCTGCCTCAGCCTCCTGAGTAGCTGGGATTACAAGTGCACACTACCATAGCCGGCTGATTTTTGTATTTTTAGTAGAGATGAGGTTTCACCATTTTGGCCAGGCTGGTCTGGAACTCCTGGCCTCAAGTGGTCTAGCGCCTTGGCCTCCCAAAGTGCTGGGATTACAGGCATGAGCCACTGCACCTGGCCCTTTTTTTTTTTTTTTTTTTAACTTTGCCATATATCCAGAAGATCTCACATCAGAGCTAAGAGATATTCCTTTTTCCTTTTTTTACAGCTGTGTAGTATTGCATTGTGTGGCTGAGGCAGGAGAATCGCTGAAACCCAAGAGGTGGAGGTTCCAGTGAGCTGAGATTGCGCCATTGCACTCCAGCCTGGGCAACAAGAGTGAAACTCTGTCACAAAAAAAAAAAAAAAAAAAGTAAAGTAAAGAGGAGGTGGGGAGGAGAGGGGAAAGGAGGGAGGATGAAGGAAGGGGAGGGGAGGGGAAATTTGGAAAACCTCTTGCCTCTATTGAACATGTACAGACTTTTTTTTTTTTTTGAGACAGGGTCTTTTTTTTCCCCACACCTCATAATGTCCAAAATAAAATTCTTTTTTTATTTCTTTGAGACAAAGTCTTGCTCTGTCCCCCAGGCTGGAGTGCAGTGGTGCGATCATAGCCCACTGCAGCTTCGAACTCCCAGGCTCAAGCGATCTCACTTCACCCTCCTGAGTAGCTGGGACCACAGGCGTGAGCCATCTTGCCTAGCACAGAATTTTTTCCTCATCATTATTCCCTAAACAATACAGCATAACAACTATTTACATAACATTTAATTGTTTTAGGTATTACAGTAATCTACAGATGATTTATGGGAGAGTATATGGGAGAGTGATCATAGGTTCTATGCAAATACTATGCTATTTTATTATTTTAACTCTTTGTAAATGTAATTTTTTTAGAGATGGGATCTCACTATGTTGCCCAGGCTGGCCTCAAACTCCTGGGTTCAAGCTATCCTCCCACCTTGGCCTTCCACAAGTGCTGGGATTACAGGTGTGATCCCCACACCCAGGTGCTACTATGTTATTTTGTATCAGGACCTTGAGCTTCCATGGATTTTAGTATCTGAGACAGGTCCTGGAACCAATCTCCAATGGATACAAAGGGCCTACATATTAAAGGAAAATGAGGGACGGGCATGGTGGCTCACGCCTGTAATCCCAGCACTTTGGGAGGCTGAAGTGGCTGGATCACCTGAGGTCGGGAGTTTGAGACCAGCCTGAGCAACATGGAGAAACCCCGTCTCTACTAAAAACACAAAATTAGCCAGGCATGGTGGTACATGCCTATAATCCCAGCTACTTGGGAGGCTGAGACAGGAGAATAGCTTGAACCCAGGAGGCAGAGGTTGTGGCGAGCTGAGATCGCGCCATTGCACTCCAGCCTGGGCAACAAGAATGAAACTCCATCTCAAAAAAAAAAAAAAAAGAATTTAAAATAAAGGAAAATGAGGCCAGGCATGGTGGCTCACAACTGTAATCCCAGCACTTTGGGAAGCCATGGTGGGTGGATGACGTGAGGTCAGGAGTTCAAGACTGGCCTGGCCAACGTGGTGAAATCCCATCTCTACTAAAAATACAAAAATTAGCCAGAAATCGCTTGAACCTGGGAGCAAAAGTTGCAGTGAGCTGAGATTGTGCCACTGCACTTTTGCCTGGACAATAGCGCAAGACTCCATCTAAAAAAAGCAAACTAAACAAAAATAATAATAATAAAGGAAAATGAAAGCTATAAAGAAATCTTAAACTTCCTTGGCTAATGTTATTCTTTTATTTATTGTTTTGAACCAATAATTGTACACGTGTATAGGGTACATAGCGGTGTTTGGTGTATTGTTTTGAAGCTATTTGGTATTTAATGGTATGATGCAAATGAATACGTTAGTGGTTATTAGGAACCAAAATTTTTAGGGAAAAAGAAAAGGGAAGGAATAATACTGCAAGTGTCACATGTGAACGTGAAATACCATGATGAACTTGTGATTTTTTTCTCTTTCAAGAGTATGTGCTTCTTAGCTCTGTACGCTGGGAAGACCCAGAAATGATGGCAACCTGATAGCAATGAGTATTCTCTGAACCCAAATTTTGCACCATGAAAAGAGGGCTTCTTGAAGAAACGGCCCATTCCAGGACTGAGCAAGAAATGTAAAAAGTGGGAGTTTAGTCCAGGTGAAGTGACTCACGCTTGTAATCCAAGCACTTTGGGAGGCCGAGACGGGTGGATCACCTGAGGTTAGGAGCTCCAGACCAGCCTGACCAACATGGTTAAACCCCACCTCCACTAAAAATACAAAAATTAGCCAGGCATGGTGGCACACGCCTGTAGTCCCAGCTACTGGGGAGACTGAGGCAGGAGAATCGCTTGAACCCGGGAGGCAGAGGTTGCAGTGAGCTGAGATTGGGGCACTGCACTCCAGCCTGATCAACAAGAGCAAAATTCTGTCTCAAAAAAAAAAAAAAAAGTGAGAGTTTAAAGTCTTGTACCAGAAAGCAAAAAGCATTCAACACAAATAGACATCAGCATCAACGAGAAAGTGCTCCTCTTGGCCCAAGATGTGACCACTCTAGCATCAGAAAGAAAAACAGAGATAGCCTGTGGTCCCAGCTCTCCAGGAGGCTGAGGCAAGAGGATGGCTTGAGCCCCGGAGTTCAAGGCTTCAGTGAGTCATGATCCTGCTACTACACTCCAGCTTGGATGACAGGTCTTTTCTTTTCTTTTCTTTTCTTTTTTTTTTTTTTTTTTTTGAGACAGAGTCTTGCTCTGTCACCCAGGCTGGAGTGCAATGGCACGATCTCGGCTCGCTGCAACCTCCTCCTCCTGGGTTCAAGTGATTCTCCTGTCTCAGCCTCCAGAGTTGCTGGGACTACAGGCAACCGCCACCAAGCCCAGCTAATTTTTTTATTTTTAGTAAACACGGGGTTTCACCATGTTGGCCAGGCTGGTCTCAAAGTCCTGACCTCAAGTGATCCACCCACCCTGGCCTCCCAAAGTGCTGGAATTATAGCTGTGAGCCACCGTGCCCAGCTAAAACCCCATCTCTACTAAAAATACAAAAGATTAGCCAGGTGAGGTGGTGCACGCCTGTAATCCTAGCTACTGGGGAAGCTGAGGCAGGAGAATTACTTGAACCCGGGAGGTGGAGGTTGCAGTGAGCTGAGATTGCACCACTGCACTCCAGCCTGGGTGACAGAGCGAGACTCCATCTCAAAAACAACAACAACAAACAAACCAACAAACAAAAAAAAACCAGGAGGAGGCAACCCTTCCTCCTTGGGCCTTGGTTTCCCCATCTATAAAATAGGGGTGACAGTCTCCCTAGAAAGCTGAGATTGTGTCCAACCTCGGCTTCCTGTGGATTTCAGTGGGTTGATCCATGATGTCTGGAGTATACTGGACAGTGGGAATCGTAAGGGGAGCCACCACACACGTCCTGTACATCGTGTCCTTGTGCACAGAGATATCCATCCTGGGAATCCATCCTCAAGCTAGACCCGCTGCACCAAAATGCAGCGAACGAAGACGTGATCCAGCTGGGGGTCCCAGGTGGGGCTTGGCATGGTCTGTGTTTCAGGCTCCAGGGGTGCTGTGCTACTAGGAACCTCTGGATAGACCCTAAGGCAGGGCCTGCAGACTCAAATGCCTATAGGAGTGACCGTGGCAAAGTCAGCCGCATAGTAGAAGAATTAAAATTGGGGCCTTGGTGGCTGGGCGTGGTGGCTCACGCCTGTAATCCCAGCACTCTGGGAGGTGGGAACTTGAGGCCAGGAGTTCAGGATCAGCCTGGGCAACATAGCAAGACCCCATTTCTTTTTTGTTTTATTTTTTGAGACAGAGTCTTGCTCTGTCACCCAGGCTGGAGTGCAGTGGTGCAATCTCTGCTCACTGCAACCTCCGCCTCCTGGGTTCAAGAGATTTTCCTGCATCAGCCTCCTGAGTATCTGGGATTACAGGCTTGCGCCACCATGCCCGGCTAGTTGTTTTTTTTTTCTTTGAGAGGGAGTCTGGCTCTATTGCCCAGGCTGGAGTGTAGTGGTGAGATCTTGGCTCACTGCAAACCTCTACCTCCCAGGTTCAAGCAATTCTCCTGCCTCAGCCTCCTGAGTAGCTGGAATTACAGGCACTCACCATCATGCCAGGCTAATTTTCGTATTTTAGTAGAGACGGGTTTTCACCATGTTGGTCAGCCTGATCTTGAACTCCTGACCTCAAGTGATCTGCCCACGTTGGCCTCCCAAAGTGCTGGGATTACAGGTGTGAGCCACCATGCCTGGCCCCCATCTCTATAATAAAATTAAAAATTAAAAAATAGGGGCCCAGGGAGTGGGTCTGCCTGGGCTTCAGCCTTGCCTCCACCACCTACATCATGTGACCCTGTTGCAGCTCCCCGATTGCTCTGCAAAGCATCGGGATGCTAATGCCTGGAACATTCCGGAAGATGAGTTCATCCATGCAGAGTGTGGAGAACAGTGCTTGGGCTCAATAAAAGCTCAGGAAGCGTTCACGCAGCTGTTGCCATGGGGACGTGCAGGCCCTGCGTTGCCAAGTCAGTCGGTTTTCAAGAGAAGCTGGGAGTTTTGATGTGGAAGGTCCCTGTTGTCGAATGTTGGCCGTGAATCCAAAAAGGAAAATGCAAGATACTGTAAAGTCCATACTGATCACTTTGGTGGACCTGGAGGGGCCCCCGCTGAGGTCTGTAGCCTCTGTTCTGAGACCTAGAAACCAATGGTGGGGCTGGGGACCTGCTTTCTTCTGGGCACTGGCCTGAGGCCGGGGCAGGCATAGAAATGAATGAGCCTGGCCTTTGCCCTTGGAGAACGCCCCGTCCCGAAGCAGGGCTGAGATTTGCCCTTTAACCCCGCCACAAGGAATTATGAGATTGACATATTTCCTTGGTTGCAGGTGTGAACAAGAAGCAGGGCCCCCGCCTGCACATGGGACAGTTGCCCTGGCCCCAAGACCTTTGATCCCATCATCAAAGTGCCAGGACTTCTTCTAAAGGTTTTTTTATTTTTTGAGACTAAGTCTCACTCTGTCACCCAGGCTGGAGTGCAGTGGCACCATCTTGACTCACTGCAACCTCTGCCTCCCGGGCTCAAGTGATTCTCTTGCCTCAGCCTCCTGAGTGGCTGGGATTACAGGCATGCACCACCATTCCTGGCTAATTTTTTTTTTTTTTTTTTTTTGTATTTTTAGTAGAGACTGGGTTTCACCACGTTGGCCAGGCGGGTCTCGAATGCCTGACCTCGTGATCCGCCTGCCTTGGCCTCCCAAAGTGCTGGGATTACAGGCATGAGCCACCATGCCTGGACTGGACATGTCTTTGTTTTGCAGGACTCCATGCCTCTCTTTCCCACTCTGATGTTGGCATCTTATAAATTCTGTATCTGCAGCCCCGAGGGCAGGGTTTGCGCTAAGAACTCGTTGGGGCTGGGCGCATGCCTGTAATCCCAGCACTTTGGGAGGCCAAGGCAGGTGGGTCACCTGAGGTCATGAATTCAAGACCAGCCTGGCCAACATGAAGAAACCCCATCTCTAATAAAAATACAAACAGTTGGCCAGGCGTGGTGGCTCACACCTGTAATTCCAAGCACTTTGGAGGCCAAGGCAGGTGGATCACCTGAGGTCGGGAGTTCAAGACCAGCCTGACCAACATGGTGAAACTCCGTCTTTATTAAAAAAAAAAAAAAAAGAAAAGAAAATACTAACAATTAGCCAGGTCTGGTGGCACAGACCTATACTCCCAGCTACTCAGGAGGCTGAGGCAGTTGAATCACTTGAACCCTAGAGGCGGAAGTTGCAGTGAGCCGAGATCTCACCACTGCACTCCAGCCTGGGCAACAGAGCAAGACTCCATCTCAAAAAAAAAAAATGGTGAATTTGAGCAGGCCAGGCCTTTTGCACATGGCATCTCCTTGAAGCACCCCCCCCAGGACTCTATCATCCCACTTTACAGTTGAGGGAACTCAGGTTCAGAGAGAGGCAGGGACATTGCCCATGCTCCCAGACTCATCCCATACTCTCCTCCCCAACCTTCCCTCTGTCCCAGCCCTAGGGGACTTCAGTTCTTTGAATTTGACTCTCACAGGCCAGGCACTGTGGCTGATGCCTGTAATTCCAGCACTTTGGGAGGCCCAGGCGGGGGGATCATGAGGTCAGGAGTTTGAGACCAGCCTGACCAACATGGTGAAACCCCGTCTCTACTAAAAATATAAAAATTAGCTGGGTGTGGTGATGCGCACCTGTAATCCCAGCCAGTCGGGAGGCTGAGGCAGGAGAATCACTTGATCCCGGGAGGCGGAGGTTGCAGTGAGCCAGGACTGTGCCATTCCACTCCAGCCAGGACGACAGAGTGAGACTCCATCTCAAAAAAAAAAAAAAAAAAAAAAAAACTCACTTCTCCTTGCTGTTCCCTCCACCTGGAAATCCCTGCCTGTCCCAGCTCCCCTGGCCACAGCTCACAACTTCCATCTGGCCTTAGCTCACAACTTCCATCTGGCCTTCTCTAGCCTCTGTCTAGAGTTTTCCCCCATCACTCCTTGTCTGAGAACCCTATTTCCTCAAGAGCAATGGCCAAAGTCAGTCATGATCTTCCCTGTTTACGTCTTCTTGTCTCCCCTAAGCCAGACTCGACTCCATGAGGGCAACTGAACTAATGATTCAGTTGAATGGAACTGAATTGACCCGAGTGATGAACGATTTGATTGAATTAACGATCCAATTAAATGACTGAATTAATTATTCATTTGCATTGACTGATTAATGATTGATGTATTGGATTGACACTACCTCTTCTAATCTGTAGGTTTCAGCCCCGTAGGGTCCTTTGAGCCCTTCTCTGCTAGTGTGGAGATGAGAAACTGTAGAAATAAAAGACACAAGACACAAAGATAGAGAAAGGAGAGTTTAGGCCCATGGGTCCACTGCCAACCAAAGCGCGGAGTCTGGCAGTGGCCCCGAGTGTCCAAACACTCTTTTATTGAGCACAAAGCTGGGGGCAGGGTAGTTAGGGCATGGCATTGGTGGTCAGTGATAGGGTCAAGTACATCCCGTGTCCTATAGGTAGGGGCCCAAGGCTTTCCAGTAGCATAATGCATCAGCACTTTTCCATACTTGTCAAGAAAGAACAAAGACATTAAGATTATATATATATTATATATATATATATATATTTTTTAAATTTTTTAAAAAGATGGGGTTTCACCATGTTGGTCCAGCCACCCTTACATGGGCCTGACAGAGGGCTTAAAGCGTCTTGCCTTAGGGTCATTCCTTTCACAATGTCACCCCAGGTTCACACTAGGAGACCTGAAAAGCATTAGTAAAAGAACTAAGATCACCTATGAATAACTAAGATCACATATGAATAACTAATGTCACCTATGAATAACAACTGTGGTTATAGCTCTAGTTATTTTCTTCTTCATTATTTATATGGGAATAGGCTGAGGCTTCTGACTCCTGCCTCAGCACTTATGGGGTCTACCCCCTACACTAATCCACTCCAGGAATAAAAAAAGTTTCCACCCCCGACTATTTCTGCCTCTCTCATTCCTATATTCCAAGGAGTTGGCAGTTCCTGACATTTAGTGGTGGATGAGGAATAAATAAAACGAGACACATGGACGCTATCTGTAGTTCATGGCCCAACTTTTGTGTCTTGCTCCCCTTCCCTTTGCGTAGCCAACTCCTATGCATCCCTCAGTGGCCAACTGAAACCTCCCCTCTTCTCTGAGCCCTCAGAGCCCCGCTGTGCTTCTCCTGTTCCTTCCTGGGTTGTAGATTCCCATGTTATGAGTCTGCTCCACGACACGGTAACCCCCAGAGGACAGAGAGCTGGTTTGACAGATTCACCTGGCAGAGCTGGGAACCCAGCAGCGTGCTCGAGGATTCCCGAACAAGAGCAATGAATGGTTGTGCTGTGAGCATGCGCAATTGTGTTACTGCCATGCTTGGAGGGTGTGTGCACGCCTGGAATGGGGTAGGGGAACCTGCACCTCCCTCCTGTCCTCTGCAGCCTCCTTCTCTTCCCCCCAGTAAGCCAGCCGGCCACCCCCGCGACGTTACTCTTCTCCTGGGGCCTCAGAGCCCTGCCCATCTGGAGCAGCTTGGACTTGCAGAGACCCATCCCGCCAGCAGCCCTTGGGGTGGTCGCGCCCCGATTCCTCCCAGGCTCTGACCCCTCCTGGCTCGGCTCAACGTCACAAGGGTCCCCGCCCCGGTCACTTTGCGGGAATGACGGGGTCCACCCATTCTGGTCAGGTAGAGGAAATGAACTCCAAATAGGCCCATGGGGAGCCAAGCGGCGGTTCCACTGGACCCGAGTAGGCCTCGGTTGCTATGGTGACGCGGCCTTCCAGGCCCCAACCTCACGAGAGGCGTGGCGCATGCGCAAAGAGCCTGGGCGCCCGCAAGGAGGACTAGCTTCCTTCTTCCCACCCAGGATGCCCTGCGGTCCTTGGGTGCTGACGTCACGAAGGAGGGCGGTCGCACATTCGATCACCGCGCTGTATATAGGCGCGCCAGCGACAGAGGCCGGTTATTTTATCTCAGACTCGGCCTTTTTGTTGCGTCTGAAAAGGGACCGGGGTGGCTCTTTTGAGGTGGCCGAGGAACATAAGTGACGGCGCATTGAGGTGGCCACAGCCGCTTAGAAGGTTGCCATCGCGACGCGGCCGCTGGAGGGTTTCGCTTCCGGGTTAGGCAGCCGCGGAGGCGTTGACGGAATAGCCTGAGCGGCTCTTCCGGTTACCTTTTCCCAGTGCCAGAGGCGCCTAGGGTTGGAATCCTCACACGGGGACCGGGACAGAGAGACCCGACACCGAGCGGCGGCCTCCCCCGAGATCGAGGGACGCGATCGGAGCAAATCGGAACCACTGACCATTGCCCATGGCGGCCCTAGTGAGTGTGGATTTGGCGGGGTTCGGGGGTGCCGGCGGCGACCTCGGCGGCACCTTACTCACCACCGTCCGCTTCTTTCCTCAGGGCCCCAGCAGCCAGAATGTCACTGAATACGTCGTTCGAGTTCCGAAGTAAGTCCCCAACCCCATCTCCCACTCCTCAAAATGAAAACCTTGACGGTCTTCTTAGCCTGGCGTTTCTGGCCCTGTCTGTGGTTCTCCCTGCAGACCTGGGGAGACTTGGAGGGCAGGGCTGCGATTAAACTGAGGCTTCTCTGGAGGCAAACACTGCTTTTTGTGTGAATGAGTGCATTAATAGCGCGATTCAGCCTCCTGGCCTAACGTTCGAGAGTATATGATCCCACGATGCCCAGGCTGTCGCCGTAAGGACATATTCCTCGTCCTGTTTCAAAGTGAGCAGGCTGCCTTTCCTTTCCGGGCCGTTGTACGTCCTGTTCCCTCTGCCTTGGGTGCCTCCCCTCAACCCCCAAACTGTGACTCTGCTGGGTGAATTCTTGTTGATTCTGCAAAACTCAGCTCCAATATCTTCTTCCTCCAGGAAACACTCCCTGTCTGTCCTCCTCCCCAAGGCTGAGTTCCCAATAATCTCCACATCTTGGGTTTCCCCCAATCTTTGTTCCTCCATTTGTTCTTCGTCTGCATGTGGTTAAGAGGGGATGGATCTAGCTTCTCTGGCAGACTGGGAGTCCTTGCAGTCTTCCATATCCGGTGTTGACAGGCAAAACAGGCTGAATGAACCAGGGTGGGTTTGTTGAGTGATCGAATTAATGATTCAGTGCAATGGGATGATTGAATTAATGGTTCAGTTGAATGGAACGATTGAATTAATGATTTGATTGAATTAATGATCCATCAAATGACTGAATTAATGATTCATTCACATTGATTGATTAAATTAATGATTGAATTGAATTGATGTATTGGATTGACACTACCTCTTCTAATCCACTCCAGGAACACAACCAAAAAATATAACATCATGGCTTTTAATGCAGCTGATAAAGTCAACTTTGCCACGTGGAATCAGGTAAGTCCCTGGGTCCTGGGGTTCAGGGGCTGGGGTGGTGAGAGAACCTGACCCTGACCTTGGTGGTTCTAATAGTTGCTTAACTTTCGTAGTAACTAAGTCTTAATTTTCTCACTTTTCCCCAAGTGAAGTTAAGGGAAATGGCAAAGAGTTGGGTGCAGTCGTTCGCACCTGTAATCTTAGCACTTTGGGAGGCTGAGGCAGGAGGCTTGCTTAAGGCCAGGAGTTCAAGACCAGCCTGAGCAATATAGCAAGACCCCATCTCTACCAAAAATTAAATAATTAGCTGGATGTGGTATTGTGTATCTGCAGTCCTGCACAGGAGGCTGAGGTAGGAGGATCACCTGACCCCAGGAGTTGAAGTCTGCAGTGAGCTATGATTATACTACTGCACTCCAGCCTGGTGACAGACTAAGACCTGTATCAAAAAAAAAAAAAAAAGATGGCAAAGACCTAGGCCAAGCTCCTCGGTGTCCCTGTAAGTTAGGTTTGGTAGGACCACAGGAGGCCATTCCTTAAAGAACATTTAGCAGTTGTGCCCACCAACGGGCATTTTTGCCAAGGTTTATCTGGGCAAAGCAGGGGACTGGGCTGGGGCCTTCCCCAGAGCCCCTGCCGTTACAGGCTCTAGAAAGGACTTTGGGAGCCATTAAAGCATCCTCTGTGATCTGGCTGCTGAGGGGAGGCAAACTGGGTTTGAGGGCAGATAAAGGGAGACCAGGGTGGAATCAACTGGATTGACTGGTCTGGGTGAGTCCTGGCGGGGACCTGGAGGCCATGGAGGTGATGAGATGTGGCTGGATTCTAGAGTGTTTTGGAAATGGTACATATGGACCTTAAAGCAAGAGCTTAAGGGTAATTGGGACCTTATTAGCCACAAGGGTCATGATAAATGGGTACATTTGTAGAGATTTTGGTGCCTTAATGTCAACAAGTGTTGCACAATGAGTTTCTTTTTATTTATTTTATTTATTTATTTTTGTGATGGTGTTTCACTCTTGTCGCCCAGGATAGAGTACAATGGAGCGACCTCAGCTCACTGCAGCCTCCAACTCCCAGGTTCAAGCCATTCTCCTGCCTCAGTCTCTCATGGAGCTGGGATTGCAGATGCCTGCCCCCACTCCCACCTAATTTTTGCATTTTTAGTAGAGATGGGGTTTCACCATGCTGGTCAGTCTGGTCTCGAACTCCTGACCTCAGGTGATCCACCCACCTCCGCCTCTCAAAGTGCTGGGATTACAGGTGTGAGCCACTGTTCCTGACCTTTTTATTTTATTTCTTTTTTTTTTTGAGACAGAGTCTCGCTGTATTGCCCAGGCTAGCGTGAAGTAGAGAGATCTATGCTCACTGCAACCTCTGCCTCCCGGGTTCAAGTGATTCTCCTGCCTCAGCCTCCTGAGTAGCTGGGATTACAGGTGTGCACCACCACACCCAGATAATTTTTGTATTTTTAGTAGAGACAAGGTTTCACCGTGTTGGTTAGGCTGGTCTTGAACTGACCTCGTGGTCTGCCTGCCTCGGCCTAATAGAGATAGGGTCTCACTATGTTGCCCAGGCTGGTTTTTTTTTTTTTTTTTAAAGACAGAGTGTCACTCTGTCACCCAGGCTGGAGTACAGTGGCATGATCTCAGCTAACTGCAACCTTCGCCTCCCAGGGGTTCAAGCCATTCTGGTGCCAGGCTGGTCTTAAACTACTGAGTGAGCCTTGGCCTCCCAGAGTTCTGGGATTACAGGTGTGAGCCACAGCACAGGAGTTTCGATGTGCATGTATTCTGGAGATGTGTAGAAATTCCAGTTATACATTTTTTGAAAACAAGCCTGGAACCAGATGCCTGCTGTAGATAGTAGGGAAGTCTAATTACTTCTAAATTCCTCAGATATGGAATTTTGCCTCTGATGGCCTGCTTGACCACCAGGTGGTCTTTTTTTGTTTGTTTGTTTTTTGTTTTTGAGACAGAGTCTTGCTCTGTCACCAGGCTGGAGTGCAGTGGTACGATCTTGGTTCACTGCAAACCTCCGCCTCCTGAGTTCAAGTGATTCTCCTGCCTCAGCTTCCTGAGTAGCTGGGACTACAGGCACCCGCCACCATGCCTGGATAATTTTTCTATTTTCAGAAGAGATAGGGTTTCACCATGTTAGCCAGGATGGTCTCGGTCTCTTGACCTCATGAACCACCTGCCTCATCCTCCCAAGTGCTGAGATTACAGGCCTGAGCCACCGTGCCCAGCCAGGTGTTTTTCTCTTTAATTTTAATTTGGAAATAATTTCAAGCTTTCAAGTTGCAAAAATAGACACAATGCAAGGCTGGCCCAAATTCCCTTTACCCAGATTTGCCAAGGACTGCCATTCTCCTCCTTTGTTGCCCAGTGGGAAGTTGGTTTTGAGCATCTAGAACCCAGCCTAGCGCAAGGAAGGGCATTCCTGGACGGGGGCACCGCCCAAGCACAGCCAGGAACCCTGAGAGGCTTTGCTTCCTGCTCCCCTAGGCCCGGCTGGAGCGGGACTTAAGTAACAAGAAAATCTACCAAGAGGAGGAGATGGCCGAGTCAGGCGCAGGCAGCGAGTTCAACCGCAAGCTCCGGGAGGAGGCTCGGAGGAAGAAGCTCGGCATCGTCCTCAAGGAGTTCCGGCCTGAGGACCAGCCCTGGCTGCTCCGCGTCAACGGCAAATCCGGCAGGAAGTGAGTGGTAGGGCGGCGGCAGTGCAGGCTTAGGGACCAGTCCACGTCCTCCCTCAGCTTGCATCATTTCTGGGGTGCCCTCTCTGAACCTCAGATTCCCACTGATGTGATGGAGGTGCTGGCACTTCCATCCCTGTGGGGTTTTACTTTTTATTTTTATTTTTTTTGAGACAGAGTTTCGCTCTTGTCACCCAGGCTGGAGTGCAGTGGCACAATCTTGGCTCACCACAGTCGCCGCCTCCCAGGTCCAAGCGATTCTCCTGCCTCAACCTCCTGAGTAGTTGGGATTACTGGTGTGTGCCACCATGCCCAGCTAAGTTTTGTATTTTTTAGTAGAGATGGGGTTTCACCATGTTAGCCAGGCTGGTCTCGAACTCCTGACATCAGGTAAACCACCCGCCTCAGCCTCCCAAAGTGCTGGGATTAAAGGTGTGAGCCACTGCACCTGGGTGGGTTTTATTTTTTATTCATTTATTTATTCTATCTTATTTCTTTATTTATTTTGAGTCAGGGTCTCACTGTGGCCCAGGCTGGAGTGCAGTGGGTGTGATCATAGCTTACTGCAGCCTCCAACTCCTGGGCTCGAGATCTTCCCACCTCAGCCTCCTGAGTAGCTGGGACTACAAGTGTGCCTCACCATGCCTGGCTAATTTTTATATTTTTGGTAGACATGAGGTCTTGCTGTGTTGCCTAGGCTGATCTTAAACCATTCAGGTCAAGTGATCCTCCTACCTTGGCCCCCCAAAATCCTGGAATTACAGGCGTGAGCCACTGCCCAGGCCCTGGGATTCTAGTTTTGAAGATGAACTGAGGCTGGGCATTGTGGCTCACACCTGTAATCCCAGCACTTGAGGTGGATCACTTGAGGTCAGGAGTTTGAGCCTGGCCAACATGGTGAAACCCTGTCTCTACTAAAAATACAAAAATTAGCTGGGCATGGTGTTGCATGCCTGTAATCCCACCTACTTGGGAGGCTGAGGCAGGAGAATTGCATGAACCCAGCAGGCAGAGGTTGCAGTGAGCTGAGATCACGCCACTGCAGTCCAGCCTAGGAGACAGAATGGGACCCTGTCTCAAAAAAAAAAAAAAAAAAAAGATGAACGGAGTTGGTGCTTGTGCCTGGCTCTGAGGCAGCTCTGAGTGCCACAGTGCAGGAAGCTTGGGGGGTTCATGACATTTGAGACCTCTCAGAGGGGGCAGACTGAGGGCAGAACAGGAAGGGTACAGGTCAGGTTGATGACGGGCACTCCAGGCACACAGCATGTGATAGTGACAGACACAGGCAGCTCACACAGGGCAGTGGGTGCCAGGATGCGCTGGGCCCAGTGGAGCCTTGGAAGGCTGTAGGCAGGGAAGGGGTGCTCAGCCAGATTGCCCAGACATTTGGGGTAGAAGAGGATGAGGTGGAGGCCTCGAGGAGGCTGGGCAGTTGTTTAGGCTTGAAGGAATGGCGGCCCGGGCCAGGTGTCCACTTCAGATTTGGCCATGCCATGGCTGGCTGTGGTGGCTCATGCCTGTCATTCCAGCCCTTTGGGAGGCCAAGGTGGGTGGATCACTGGAGGTCAGAAGTTCAAAACTAGCCTAGCCAACATGGTGAAACCCTGTCTCTACTAAAAATACAAAAATTATCTGGGCATGGTGGCGAACACCTGTAATCCCAGCTACTCGGGAGGCTGAGGCAGGAGAATCGCTTGAACCAGGAGGCAGAGGTTGCAGTGAGCCGAGATTGTGCCCCTGCACTCCAGCCTGGGCGACAAGGCAAGACTCCATCAAAAAAAAAATATTCGGCCATGTCTTCCCGCTCCATCCCCCAACCTGGGTCCCAAGTTTCCCACATGTGGCCCACAAGTAGCAGGGCTGGAGGCAGATCCTGATGGACTGACTGCAGGATTGGGATAATCTCACCCGGTCTTTCCAGAAATGATGCTGATGCGCACACACCCAGCACTTCGCAGGGTGGGCGCCGGGCCTGCTCCTTGGATATGGAAATGGATAAGGCTCAGGTGGTGGAGGGGCTGCCAGGCCTCACGGGCTCATCATTCCATGGTCCTTCTCCTTTGACACGTACCATCAAGAAGGCAGGCCTGGGGGACACACACAGGGCTGGGGCCGATCCCTGTGGGCCAGGCCATGACCGTGGTTCCCTGCAGGTTCAAGGGCATCAAGAAGGGAGGCGTGACAGAAAACACGTCCTACTATATCTTCACCCAGTGCCCCGACGGGGCCTTTGAGGCCTTCCCCGTGCACAACTGGTACAATTTCACGCCGCTGGCCCGGCACCGCACGCTCACTGCTGAGGAGGCCGAGGAGGAGTGGGAGAGGTGAGTGGGCAGGGTGGCGGCTGGGGACAGAGGTGAGGGAAATGGGATGCGTGGCTGTGCACTGTGCTGGGGGAGCTGGGGACTCGGTGACCAGGGCAGACCCTGCTTGGCCCTGTTGGAGCTGTCAGCTCAGGGGGAAACAGATGCGAGGACTTAAGCCCAAAGTGGGGCACACAGGGCCCAAAGTGGGCCTCTGCCAGAGCCAAAGTGGGTAACCTGGAGCTGGAATTGGCAGAGCAGGGTGGGGTCTCAATGTCCCCTTGGTTCCTGCAGGTCACAGGAGGGAGGTGCTAAGACTCCAGCGGCATGTGGGGACCTGCTCTTTGAGGGACTCTCGGGGAAGAGGGAAGGCAGGAAGGGCCAGCTGTATCTATGTGGTTTCAGGGAGTCCTGGGCCACAGCCCCAGTGCCCGGGGACCACATCCTGTGGAAAACTGTGTGGGTGGTGCCCCTGGCGTTGGCCCCGTGCCAGCGCAGATGCAGGGTGGTCCCCGGCCTGAGCCCCCTGTGCCTGGCCCGCAGGAGGAACAAGGTGCTGAACCACTTCAGCATCATGCAGCAGCGGCGGCTCAAGGACCAGGACCAGGACGAGGACGAGGAGGAGAAGGAGAAGCGCGGCCGCAGGAAGGCGAGCGAGCTGCGCATCCACGACCTGGAGGACGACCTGGAGATGTCGTCCGATGCCAGTGACGCCAGCGGTGAGGAGGGTGAGCATGGGGGCTGGGCATTAGGTCACAGAGGTGCCTGCTCAGGCAGTGCCAGTGAAGGCAAAGTCGGCCGTCACGCACAGTGGCCCTAGAATGAGAGACTCATGGGACTGGGCGCGGTGGCTCCACCTGTCATCCCAGCACTTGGAGAGGCCAAGGCGGGCAGATCATTGAGATCAGGAGTTTGAGACCAGCGTAGCCAACATGGTGAAACCCTGTCTCTACTAAAAACACAAAAATTAGCTCGGAGTTGTGGTGTGCGTGCATAGTCCCAGCTACTTAGGAGGCTGAGGCAGGAGAATCACTTGGACCTAGGAGATGGAGGTTGTGGTGAGCTGAGATCATGCTACTGCACTCCAGCCTGGGCGACAGAGAGGGACTCTGTCTCGGAGAAAAAATAATGAGAGTCAGACGAGGCTGCCCAGAGGAGGAGCAGTGATGTCACTCGGGAGGCTAGGAGAGCCTGTCAGAGCCCAGGAGAGCTGAGCTGTGGCTTTTTTTTTTTCTGAGACAGGATCTTTCTCTCTCTCACCCAAGTTGGAGTGCAGTGGTGCAGTCACGGCTCACTGTAGCCTTGACCTGCTAGGGTCAAGTGATCCTCTCACCTCAGTCTCCTGAGTAGCTAGGACTACAGGCTTGCCCCCCACCATGCCCAGCTAATTTTTTTTTTTTAAATGGAGACAGAGTTTCACCATGTCCCCCATAAAAGTACAGTGGCACAATCTTGGCTTACCGCAACCTCTGCCTCCCAAGTTCAAGCGATTCTCCTGCCTCAGCCTCCTAGGTAGCTGGGATTATAGGTGCACACCACCACACGCGGCTAATTTTTGTGTTTTTAGTAGAGACGGGGTTTCACCATGTTGGCCAGGCTGGTCTCAAACTCCTGACCTCAGGTAATCTGCCTGCCTCAGCCTCCCAAAGTGATGGGATTACAGGCATGAGCCCCGGTGTCCAGCCTTAATTTTTGTATTTTTTGTAGAGACTGGGATGTCACTCACTGTGTTGCCTAGGCTTGTCTCGAATTCCCAGGCTCCAGCCATCCTCCCACCTCAGCCTGCCAAAGTGTTGGGATGACAGGTGTGAGCTGCTGCACCTGGCCTGGCTATGGCCTTTACGGGGGTTCCCAAGAGAAACTGTACTCTGGGTTGGCCAGTTTCAATAATCTGTGCGCTCAGGCTGTAGGGCTGTCCCTGGTTATCGATGCCTGGCCCGGGGTGTTCTGGGAGAGGGAGGCAGTGGTCTGTGGGCATTCGAGAACATGGGTGGGTGTGTGGAGTCTAGACAGGGAGTTTGTTTAGGAGAGTTGAGCTTCTGGGCTGGCCTTGGAGAGGCAGTCTCCACAGTTGGTGAGGCCCCCCCAAGGTGCCCAAACGACATACAATGTGAAAGACACAATAAATACCCGCTGCCGCCGCCGCCTCTCCCCTTTCTTTCCCCCCTTTCCAGGTGGCAGAGCCCCCAAGGCCAAGAAGAAGGCGCCGCTGGCCAAGGGCAGCAGGAAGAAGAAGAAGAAGAAGGGCTCAGACGACGAGGCCTTCGAGGACAGCGATGATGGGGACTTCGAGGGCCAGGAGGTGGACTACATGTCAGACGGCTCCAGGTGAGGCCCACGGAAGGCAACTGTGAGACCCCATGTGCCCCGAGGGAGCGCGCTCACCTTCCCCCATCCCTGTCTCACAGCAGCTCCATGGATGAGCCGGAGACCAAGGCCAAGGTGCCACAGCAGGAGGAGGGGCCCAAGGGTAGGTGGCGGCTGGGCAGGCCCTGGCGGGAGATGGGGGGGGCGCGGGGGATGCTCATACCCTGTCCCCACAGGCGTTGATGAGCAGAGCGACAGTAGCGAGGAGAGCGAGGAGGAGAAGCCACCTGAGGAGGACAAGGAGGAGGAGGAGGAGAAGAAGGTGCCCACCCCGCAGGAGAAGAAGCGCAGGAAAGGTGCGGCCCGTGTGGCCCCTGCATTAGAGGCTTGGGTCGGGCCCTGGCACGCTGCTGCCTCCTCCCCTCTCCTCTGCAGACTTCCCTCATCTGCAGCGGAGGTACAGGTGGGTGCTGGGCCCTGGGGTTGCTCTGTCCCTGACCCCTGTCCTGTGCCCCACAGACAGCAGCGATGAATCAGACAGCTCAGAGGAGAGTGACATTGACAGTGAGGCCTCCTCGGCCCTCTTCATGGCGGTAAGGCCCAACCTGGCATCGCGGGAGGCCTGGGTGTCCATTTCTAGACTCGCCCCCCTCACCCTTGCCCCACCCTGACCTCTGCAGAAGAAGAAGACACCGCCCAAGAGAGAGCGGAAGCTGTCGGGAGGGAGCTCAAGGGGCAACAGCCGCCCAGGCACGCCCAGCACAGAGGGCGGCAGCACCTCCTCCACCCTGCGTGCCGCCGCCAGCAAACTCGAGCAAGGTGAAGCGCCTGTGGCCTCCGCATTCCCCACAGCCACGGCCTCCTGACCTCTGCCTTTGGGGCTCGGGACAGAGAGGGGATGGAGATGGGAGTGGAGGCCTGTCCCTCCCTTTTTCCCTTGAACCCTAATCCTGGCACTACCCAGCCCGGGGTCCTGCCCAGGGGTTCGGCCTCCTGCCCCCACGACTCAGCCCTGACCTCACTCCCACAGGGAAGCGGTTGAGCGAGACGCCTGCAGCCAAGCGGTTGCGTCTGGACGCGGGGCCCCAGAG
The DNA here is from genome assembly GCA_963573385.1 of Cacajao melanocephalus. Taxonomy (NCBI): domain Eukaryota; kingdom Metazoa; phylum Chordata; class Mammalia; order Primates; family Pitheciidae; genus Cacajao; species Cacajao melanocephalus. The sequence goes on from CAUYLG010055475.1 coordinate 56,935, forward strand.
CCTATCTGGGAAGTCGACCCCCCAGCCGCCATCGGGCAAGTCGACACCCAGCAGCGGGTAAGTTGGCGAGGACAGCAGTGGGCAGGGCCAGGGCTGCCAGTACAGTCTCGCTGATGCCGCCTTCCCCACCCTCCCATCCACAGAGATGTGCAGGTGACTGAGGACGCCGTGCGCCGCTACCTGACTCGGAAGCCCATGACCACTAAGGACCTGCTGAAAAAGTTCCAGACCAAGAAGACGGGGCTGAGCAGCGACCAGACGGTGAATGTGCTGGCCCAGATCCTCAAGCGCCTCAACCCCGAGCGCAAGATGATCAACGACAAGATGCATTTCTCCCTCAAGGAGTGAGGCTCTGTCCAATACACAGCTCTGCTCTCCAGAACTTCTCAGGCTCACTGCCCCTTTGCCATCGTGCTCCCTGACTCCCAGGGCCCCAGAGTTAGCGATTTTGGAAACATTTCCTCCTCTGGCCCTTCCTTCTGGAATCTTCAGCTGCCTGGTAGGCCTTCTTATTGTCCTCTTTCTCCCTGCTCAGCCTCCCTCACACGCTGACCAGGGGCCTGTGCTGCCCACCGGGGAGCAGTTCTGCCTTCCACTTCTTAGGCCTCTCTTCAGCCATGACTTAATCTGTCACATAGCCCATTAGGTCTTCAGTTTGGCCAGGCATGATGGTGAGTGCCTGCAGTCCCAGCTACTTGGGAGGCTGAGCCCAGGAGTTCAAGGCTGCAGTGAGCTATGGTGGTGACACTGCACTCCAGCTGGGGTGACAGAGTGAGACTCTGTCTCAAAAAAATAAATAAATTGCTTAGATTTCTTTGTTTCCTTTTTAGATCTGGTATTCTAACAGACATCTGGATAATGTCTTGTTCCTTATGTTTTGGTTTTGTCTTTCTTGTTTTTAATTTTTAGTTTTTGAGACACCGTCTTGCTGTGTTGCCCAGGCTGGACTGCAGGCTCCCTGCAACCTCCACCTCCCTGGCTTAAGCCATTCTCCCGCCTTAGCCTTTGAAGTAGTGTGCACCACCATGCCCAGCTAATTTTTTAAAATTTCTTATAGAGATGTCTCACTGTATTGCCCAGGCCAGTCTTGAACTCATGGGCTCGAGCAGTCCTCCCACCTCAGGCTGGTGAGTAGCCGGGACCACAGGTGTGTACCATTTCGCCGGCTAATGTTTTCATTTTAGGCATCCTTACTTTGTGGTCTGACATATCTAAAAGCTGAAGTTCATGGGTCTCCTTGTGTTTCTTCTGACCCCCTGTGGTGATAGATTTTCTTGTGATTTGGAGTTGGATGCTTACGGCCAGCTGGGGGCTCTGTGGGAATCCAGGGTGGCCTACTTTGCAGGCAGTCCTTCCAGATGGTTCCACCTTGGCTTGTGCCAGCCACCCAGGAGCGCCAGCCCCAGCCCATTTTGTGTGTGGTTCTCAGCTTGCAGGCTCTGTCCTACGTGGCCACCAAAGCCAAACCCCTGATTGCGGGACCCTATGTTTCAGGTTCCCAGTGATGTTTTGGGGGGCTTCTTTCCCTTCCTCCAAGCCTGGTCATACATTGTGTGATCTGGCGCTGCCGGGCTCTGGAAGGGCAGGCTTTTTTGGTTCCTGGACAGCTGTGCGGCCGGAAGTAGAATTTGGCTGCCCCCGCTTTTGAACTTATCTTCTGGGCGACTCCTTCCTTCCATCTTGCTGGTGGTTGGGAACTGCAGATGGAAAGCCTCCCCACCCCGTTCTGCGGCCCTTGGCTGCTGAGCAGGAATGCCTGAGAGGTCGGGCTAATTCCTCGGAATGTCCCAGTTCAGGCCAACCTCTCCCCATTCTTCTGCCAGGCCTTCTTGGGCAGCAGGAAGGCAGCTCTGGAGGGAGCCCCTGCCCTGGAGGTTTCACCCTAGCCATCCCCACTGCATGGACCTTTGTCCAAGGAGGCTGGGCTGTGTGGCCCCATGGTTAGAGCAGGCGCTTTGCATTCAGGTGGACCTGGGTTCAAATGCCAGGTCCGTTGCTTAATTCTGGGTGACTTCAGGCTTTTTTTTTTTTTTTTGAGATGGAGGCTTGCCCTGTCACCCAGGGCTGAGTGCAGTGGTGCCATCTCAGCTCACTGCAGCCTCCACCTCCCAAGTTAAAGCAATTCTCCTACCTCAGCCTACTGAGTAACTGGTATGAGAGGCACCTGCCACCACACCCAGCTACTTTTTGGATTTTGTATTTATTTTTATATTTTTTTGAGACAGAGTTTGTTGTTGCCCAGGCTGAAGTGCAGTGGTGCAATCTTAACTCACGGCGACCTCTGCCTCCCGAGTTGAAGCAATTCTCCTGCCTCAGCCTCCGGGAGTAGCTGTGACTACAGGCATATGCTACCACACCTGGCTAATTTTGTATTTTTAGTAGAGATGGGGTTTCTCCATGTGTAGGGCTGTTGGGGCCCCACAGGGTCATGCGGTGTCCCTTATGCTGTGTTGAGGTGCAGGATCCGAGAAGAGACAGGACACTGAAGAACTGGTGAAGAGCATTTGGACTCAGGGGACCATGCCACCTTTGAGCGGAGATCGGCGACGGCCCCCAAATGCCCCAGAGCATCTGTATTTATTAGGTACAAGCAGGGGACAGGGTCGTGCGTGAGGTCATCATCTATAGGCTTAGTAATAGGGCATACATAATCACGTGAGTCACAAGCAAGGGGGCCACCCCATTATGTCACCTGGGCAGAGAGGTGGGCTGTGCGCAGTAGGGGGCAGTGCCGTGCGCAGTAGTAGAGGGTCGTGTACAGAAAAGGGGTCCACCCCCATTAGGTCACCGAGGCAAGGAGGTGGGCTGTGTGTAACAGGTGTCGTGCACAACACTTCTTATCTGAGGGCTGGAGACTTCAAAGGATTTCTAATAGAAGGATACTGTAAGCTTAATGCAGTGGGAGCTGTCAGACTTGTGCTCTTCTCTTAAGATATTTATGGGAGGATGATTTGAGCTAGCTTAGAAGTAAGAAAAGACTGACAGGGTATATAGCCGCCGTGACTGGTCACACCAGAGGGGTTCTTCTCCCTCGGTTACTTGCAGGATCTCAGGCCTGAGGCCTACTTTCCACAGGAACTGGATGCAAGGTACTACAACTCCTTTATCAGGAGGAGAGGCACTTGCTCCAAGC
>CAUYLG010055476.1:0-14319 GCA_963573385.1 Cacajao melanocephalus
GTAGGCAAGGAGTTCATGACTAAAACACAAAAAGCATTGGCAACAAGGGCCAAAATAGACAAATGGGACCTAATCAAACTCCACAGCTTCTGCATGGCAAAAGAAACAGTCATTGGAGTGAATCAGCAACCAACAGAATGGGAAAAAATTTTTGCAGTTTACCCATCTAACAAAGGGCTGATATCCAGAATTTACAAAGAACTAAAACAGATTTACAAGAAAAAAACAAATAAGCCCATTCAAAAGTGGGCAAGGGATATGAACAGACACTTTACAAAAGAAGACATACATGAGGCCAACAACATATGAAAAAATGCTCATCATCACTGGTCATTAGAGAAATGCAAATCAAAACTACATTGAGATACCATCTCACGCCAGTTAGAATGGCGATCATTAAAAAATCGGGAGACAATAGATGCTGGAGAGGATGTGGAGAAATAGGAACACTTTTACACTGTTGGTGGGAGTGTAAACTAGTTCAACCATTGTGGAAGACAGTGTGGCACTTCCTCAAGGACTTAGAAATAGAAATTCCATTTGACCCAGCAATCCCATTACTGGGTATATATCCAAAGGATTGTAAATCATTCTACTAGAAGGACACATGCACACGAATGTTCATTGCAGCACAGTTTACAATAGCAAAGACCTGGAACCAACCCAAATGCCCATCGATCATAGACTGGACAGGGAAAATGTGACACATATACACCATGGAATATTATGCAGCCATCAAAAATGATGAGTTTGTGTCCTTTGTAGGGACATGGATGAACCTGGAAACCATCATTCTCAGCAAACTGATGCAAGAACACAAAATCAAACACCGCATGTTCTCACTCATAGACGGGTGTTGAACAATGAGAACACATGGACACAGGGAGGGGAACACTACACACTGGGGTCTGTTGGGGGGAAATAGGGGAGGGACAGCAGGGGGTGGGGAGTTGGGGAGAGATAGAATGGGGAGAAATGCCAGATATAGGTGAAGGGGAGGAAGGCAGCAAATCACACTGCCATGTGTGTACCTATGTAACAATCTTGCATGTTCTTCACATGTACCCCAAAACCTAAAATGCGATTTAAAAAAAAAATAGATAGATAAATAAATAGGAAAAAAAGAAAAAGAACTCCAGTGTGTTTTGTTTTCTACTGTGGTGGATCCACCCTGTAGCATCATTATCCCGGGCTGTGGGTCTCCCTCATTAGACACCACTCTGTCATCATCCCTGCAAAGCTAGCACCTTGTGCACTGCTGGGGGCTTAACAGGGCTTACTGATTGTTTATTGGATGAGCTTTCAAATTATCTATGAGTGTTAACGAACAATTCATTTTCCATCTGTCATTAGGTATTTAAGCAGAACACTGTAAGGACAGAGCTCAGGTTTAACCTGTGCCAAACTTGTGCTAAATATACTGATGCTAACAAATGGTGTGCAAGAAGTCAGAGGGGATCACTTGAAGAAATAAAAGCATGTGATAATTAATGTGCCAGTGTTCTACAAACATTTTATCATTTTATTGCTCAGTAAGATTACATTGTCCATAGAAACATAGATTTAGGGTAGAAAAGTCTGCAAAAGGATTTTATCTTAATGAATTTTAAAACTCCCCTTGGAAATCATATTTGCACTTTATTCTTGTAACAAACCTTTTTCTTCATAAATATTGCAAAGAACATGTCAGAATTACTGTGTCCAAAATATCACAATGTCTAATCTAGAAAAGTCTAAATTGATATTTTATTACATGAAGAAAGATAGTGGGATGAAATATCGTTTTAATGTAAATTAGTAAGGAAAGGAGAAAAAAAGGGAGTGCTAATAGATGTGGCCTAAAGACGTTTTCCTCCCACATCTTCTTCAGCCATATTTTGGTTCTGCTACATTTTAGCCTATACTAGAAGAGTGTGTTAAAGGATACATTTTCAACGCTGAATTCTAACATTCAAAAAAATGCTAAATTAGCAGGCTTCCTCATTTGTCAGTCTTTGATTAAGTATGTTTTCTATCTAACTTCTGAGGATAAACATAATCAAAAAATAGTGAGGTTTCCGTTTGTTGGTTTATTTGTTTTTTAGAAACCAAACTGTGCATCAGCTCTAACTTCCATTCAACACAGTCAACACAAAATCTTTTAAGGATACACCTTTTAAGGACCACTATACTTGGTTTTTACTTTTGTGCATCTAGTATTAAGATTCTTCAGAGGGCTGAGACATGATTACACTTGACATAAGTTCACTAAATTAGCAAACCAGCTGTTGTCTTTAAAGCATGTCAGAGATTTCAGTGGAGTATAAGAGCTGCATTCTGTTACAGCTAATAAATTTTCAAGTTCATGTATTGCCGGGTTTCAGTTAAAATTAAATATCAAATTCACAATTGTTGGACTAAACACAGTCTGTATATCACCTTTTGAACCACTGCCTGTATAAGTCTAACCCAGCTGCTTTTTTGTCTCTAGTTCTTGTTCTTTGTAACATTCATATTCTGGTAAGTGTGTGGGAAGCACGAGAGACCTGTGCTCCACTCACCACAACATGATTTGTGCATTCATCAGATAACAGCATGGATAGCCAAGGCAGCACCTAAACCACTGAAATGAGCACTTTGTTTTCCCAGCACGGATTTCCCAGACATCTCCCAGTATGCAGAATCTCCCTGCCTGATTGCTTAAACCTGAGCACCAACCAAAAAACATGACCTCAGGCTTATGCAGGCAATCTGCTCCAAAGTGCTGTTTCACTCAAATATTAACACCCACTACCTCCACCTCAAAACAGCTTTGTGGCACAACCTGGCTGGAAAAACAGCTGAAAAATATTTAAATCCAGTGTTTAAGTAGGTTAGAGAATTACTTGTGGGATAAAGAGTTTTTCAACTCTAGATGTCTGGTTCAGTGACAAATTTGGTTGATAGTGAGTGGAAATCCTGGTTGATGGTGAGTGTGAAAGTCATTATTACTTCTTCACGGGTCTTTTCTAGCCTGATTATTCCCTGTGCTTCTGGCTCCTTCTCTAGGTCCCTTTACAAGAAGTCTCACAGCTACGAGATAATAAAAATATCTCTAAAGAACATTTGAATGTTGGTCACAAATTCCACATGAATTTTGTTCTGCTTTCTCATTAGTCTCTGTAGTTTTCATACATTTCTAAACTCTCTGGCCCAGCCAGGTTTAAATGCTTGAAATCCCAAGATTCCTAGCAAAGGAATGGCTTCTCCATTTATTTTGTGGCTTGGACGCATACAGGACACTCACACTCACAGTCAAAGACACATTTAGTGGTTAAAAGCCTAGACTATGAAATCAGACTCTTGGAGTTCAAACCTCAGCTCTGCTACTTCCTGTGTGCCTTTGAACAAGCTACTTCATTCCCTTTCTAATAGGCAGGGCACATACCTTCTGACAGTGTTCCTGGGAGACAGCAGTGGTGATCGAGAAACACCTCTAGTGGAGAAACAACAGGCCCTCTCCATCCCCCTTCATTCTGCCATAGACAATTGTCAGGGATAAACAGAGCTAAAACATTGTGAAGTAGCCTACATTTGTCTTTTACACCTAATTACATCTCCTATTCCCTCTACTCTTCAAAAATCTCTTTCCTAGTCCTCCCTTCAAATCTCCAACTTGAAAATATCAGATTCCAGGGTGGGTGCAATGGCTCATGCCTGTAATCCCAATACTTTGGGAAGCAGAGGACAGTGGATTGCTTCAGCCTAGGAATTCAAGACCAGCCTGGGCAACATGGCAAAACCCCATCACTACAAAAAATTAGCCAGGCATGGTGGCACATGCCTGTAAGAGAACTGCTTAAGCCCAGGAGGCAAAGGTGGTAGTGAGCTGAGATTGCGATGTTGTCTCCCACCTGGGCCACAGAGTGAGCCCAGGAAAGAAGAAAAGAAGAGGAAGGGGAGGGGAGCAGAGGAGGAAGAAAGAAAAGAAAAGAAAAAAAGAGAAAAGAAAAGACAGGAGGGGAGGAGAGGGGAGAGGAGGAGAGGGAAAGGGAGAAGAAAGAAAACAAAAGAAAAAAGAGAAAAGACAAGATTCCTAAAAACCTGATTTGTCATTCATAATTTAGTATAAATACAGGCTTAACCTTTCGAGGATGTATTTGACATGTAAATGAGGAGCTTCTTAACCAATTAAGTAACTTAACTGGTAAGTTCAAACTCTGGTTGTATTAGCCAAGATCCTAACAGACAGCAGCAAATATGTTCAAATTCAGATAATTCAAGGAGAGATCATTTACCAAAGGAACTGATTACAAAGACATGAGTGGACAAAAGGGAATCACAGGAATAATGCAGGGGCCTGGCGCTAATGGCAGCAGATCTTCCCCACCCCTAGGCTCAAGGGGACAAAGGGAGGAAGAAGGTACCAGAACCTAGAAGTCAAGTTACTTAGCATTGGCTTTCTTGAGAGGAAAAATAACTTTAGTCAAGGTGAACAACCAGTCCAAGACATCTTGAGGAGGCTAAGGAACAGAAACCTTGACCTCACTGTCTGCCTTCCCTCCAATCTCCTGCCAGGGATCCCCACTGGCTGAGCTCAAAGGGAGCCAGAAGGTAGCAAAGCCCATCCTTACAGTCCATGCAGGCGGCCCTGGGGTAGAAAACAGGCTGGAGAAATGTGGAGAGGGGAAGCAGAAGAGAAAAGGGAATCTATCTAACAGAAGGGCTAGGAGACATTGTGGCCAAGACTGTTCTCTTCATCTGCTCCCACTGTAATCACCTCTGTTCTTATCATCGCCCCCAATAGGTTCCAAAGTTAGCAACTTAGCACAGAATTTCTGAAGTTTTTTTGTATGTAAAACAGTAAGACACTACATATTCTCTTCATCCCCCACCCCACCTAGCTTTCTCAAAGTTTAAAAACAAAAAATCTGGCTTTGACCATCAGGTGAGTAAAGTAACTGAAAAAAGCACTACTCCTTTGATACATACATGTAGCTTAAAAACTGCATCTCTCATGGAAAGGCATTTCTTGAGCTGTCATATAACTCCAAGCTTCGGGTTGAAGCAAGGAAACAAGCGGAACATAAATTTAACAGAGAAAATGAACCTGACAGTCCAATTCAAATCTCAGGAAAAGGGTGCTTTGTATGGAACTGGACACTGTGACTCACACTTCAAGCAGGATATGGAAGTAGAGAAACATACCCAACCTAAGCATATATACCGTGTAAATCCTCCTTTACTATCAGTTCACATCTGAAGGTCAGTTCTCAATGCATTTTGCAAATCACACAAAGTGAAAAACAAAAAGAAAATAAAAACTAAGAAGATTTGGCAGTGTGCTTACTGCAGTGGTCAATGTTATCTGTAAGCAGACAGGTCAGCAGGATGTCCAAGAATTACAAATGCGCTAAGGCAGATATAAGCAGCCAGCTCACCCTTGTACTAGGTGAAGGTAATTTTCTAGGACATGGGCAATACACTCTTAGTTCAGCTCTTAGCTGAACATACAGGGAGGTGAGGCTGAGTTTGGAAAAAATGTACTAAATTGGTTCTTCTATGGCTTCAAGACTAGCCATCTATGAGACACAATGAAAACTCATTTGTAACCCTGGAGAACTGTTTTCTTTAAGAATGTATTTTTGGATTTCAGTTTGTCTAGCTCTGAAGGAAAACACAAAATTACATTAAGATAACATAAATGTATAGGAAACAGAACCATTCCTATTAGGAATTTGTGATCAACATTCACATTCTCCTCTGAGACATTTTGAACACCTTTGTGCTGGCAGACATAGTTCTACAAAGGGACATACATGATCAGAGACACAAGTCCCAGGGAGTCTTTCACTGCAGAAACTAAAACTACATGGTTCTTTTCAGGAAATTTGTCTTGGTTCTTCTTTTTGCTGAGGCAGACTAGGATACTAACTTGAAAAGAATCACATGTCTTATGCTGCTGTTGAAAGATTATAATATCCTCTCTGTCCAAGAGTGAAATTTATTTTCAGCTGGTTCCTCTTCTTCCCCTTGATAGAGGGGTAAGTTTCTGATGCTGACTGCCACCTTACCATTCACATTGGAGTTATTCAGTATTGAGCAACTCTATCAGAAGATGGTGATTGGTGGAATCAGCAGTGTCCTATCTGAAATCTCTTTCAGTAACTTACTGTAGTCTCTAAGTTTGGTAGCAAAGCTCAAGAACAACAAAATGACCAGATTTCAAAAGCACGGAGAATCTTGGGTTACTCTGAGGACTTGTCCATTTTTTTTTAAACCAATATGAACATTGGTATCCCAATATGGTAGCAGTAGCAACCCACAATATTCATTTGAGGTCTTTCGAGATAACAGCACCAAGGGTTTTATAGCAACACGAGTTGCTATTGAGTTAACCAGTGGCTTCAACTACCAGTTTTACTGGTGTACAAGCTGAAAATAACTGAGTTACAGTCAGGAAGCATTGCTGATATTGCTGTTGCTATTGTTTTTCATTAGGATTTATTTAGATGATGCAAACTGAGAATGAGCCAATCCTGATCACCACTATCCATGCTATCTCTGAAAGGCTGCCATTTTTACTTAAAGGGCTTTATCTTCAACTTCCTGACCAAACAAGAATACACAAGACAGGTGACAAAAATTACCTAAGATTTCACTAGCCCAAGTTCTCTCTCAAAGAAGATAATGAGCAAATGAAATATGGAAAATTGAGAGTCACATGAAGAGTGTAATAAGTAATCTTTGGAGCTATTTTATGATTGTTCTTGTGCAAGAGCTTTATACTATCAGCCAAAACTATTCTGTCTTTCTCCCTTCCTTCCTCTCTCCTCACTCATTCATATAAGATGTTTTTAGAACAGAGAGACTTTCAAAATTTAAATGTCTAAAATAGACACTCACCCTTTCACAAGACATCCTAAGTTTTGTTTGAACATAAGTGGTCAAGTAAGTGCCGAAGATAGAAATTGTATAATGGGCAAGTTTTGCTTCAACAGAAAAAAAAATGCCCTTGAGGGAATCTAAGATCAATGTTCTAAATAAGGGATAAAATCTCATTGTTTCTTTCCTCAAATTTTTAGTCTGGATTTCCCTTTAGAAGCTGAGTTTCACACATTCCTTACTTGGGCCTGACCTGCACAGCCTGCTACAGAGGAAGCAATGAGAGACAAGTGGCTGAACAAAGGAAGTAATGGGAAACAACTGAGTTATTTTATGTTACAAAAACAGGTAATTAATTCTCTTTTTCTATCTCTTATTAACCATGACTTGTGCACTCACTTTTTTTAAGTCAGTACCGCAGGGATAGGTTTTAGCCAAACTGGAAATATTTATCTTAATAAAGGTCTACCATAGGCTTATTGAGAGCTGGTCTGTTTTTAATACTGAAAATACAAGCTGTATTTTCATAGAGATGTCCGCATGGACAAATTTCCTGTTCTTGATTACACCGTGTGGTTTGGGTTCTACGCTAAGCCTAGATTAAGAGATTTAATCATTTTTGTTTTTAGAAGAAGAGAAGAAAAGAACCAAATTCCATTTCTCTTCCTACCTAGATTTAAGAACATAGTATACTTAAGACATTTACAATCCAGCCCTGTATTCCATAAACTTTAGTCAAAGGTCAATACTTTAATAATCTACTCTACTGTCCAGAAAAATTTTATCCTTAGAATTTTCTTATATTTATAAAAGATTATTGATTTTGTCTTATGTCTTGGGTTAAAAAAATGAGAGGAAAAAACTTTATGAGATACCTCCTCTTGCACAGGCACGTACATTTTTAAATCTACAAAAAGCTTTCCAATGTACTATCAACAATAATATCATTTGCTTATTCTTTTCAAGTAAAGCTCTTGAAAGACTTGACTAAAATTTTTTAAATGCTGGAGGGTAGAGAAAACCCTATTACTTTTGTTTCAGACATTTTCAACTATAATAGGCTAAAACTTTGAAGACTATAAAGTACAATTAGTCTCCAACTTGCAAACATTAGGTGCAGAGTGATCCACCTCCCACCCCCCTCCTTGCTACACATTTTGGAAATCTCAAAACCTTTAGAGAAACTCTGGGGTCATAAAAAAAAGAAACCATGCAGTACAGAAGGAGTACTACCTCGGATTTTTCAGACACTGCCTCTGTAGGATCCAGAAGAGCATAGACTGCAGCCTGGTCCCCAGTGGGGTCTGCTGGCATAGCCTGGAGTGACCTATTGCAAGTAGGAAATGTCACTGAACTCCAGTAGTCTACTAAATGAGTCTGCATTCTATAACGTATACCTCTGTAACTGCCTTAGTATTTAAATGTTTTAAATTACCATAAAGAAAATTGACACTCCAGGAAGATACACATTATCCAGGTTGATGGACAGGTGCCCTGTTTTAGAAGCAAGACTTCTATGCCTACTCTGAAGAACAGACTGCTATTTCTTACAAAAAGTACTTACTTCCTCCCCAGTTTGGCTTAAATGTAACACTTCATTTTCTTAAACTGTCTAGAATTCTGCTAATTAAACATTTATTTGACCCCCTTTGCAATTCTGCTGCTGGAAAAATTAAGTACTGCTAATCATTGATGTGTTCATGTGAAGAAATTCCATCAAATTGTTTGCCTGCTAATATCTAGAAGGAAACAGCTGCTGATCAGACACTCAATGCTAAACTTGTAGTTTCAGGAAAAGGAAAAGTATATAATTATTGCAGCCCAAAAGCCCCAAGGATAAGAGAGCTGGGGAATAAACAAGGGTGCACAAAACGTGGTAGGGAAGTGACAACTCCAGAAAGCACTTCCATTTGGAAGTTCCAGTAGAGTTAATCTTGTACCCGGCAAAGGATGAAGAAATCTTCTATCTCCTTCTCTTCATCCTGTACCATATGTCACCCATTTCCACAACCTAGAACACATGGTAGTATAACAGGCATTTTGAGTCTACTAATGGCTAGCATTAAGTATATTTGATTGGGTTTGTCTAAAAACTGCAATGGCATTTATAGCATTATATTGAGAAATTAGCAAAAGTTCCAGACAACTAATTTATATATGAACTTTTGAAACACAATTTATTTCATGAGGTAGATTCTGTCCAAGTAAATCAAACTGCTCTACAACCATTTATGAAAGCCTATAAACAGCTAACAAATGTCTGAGCTGGCTGGATTCTGGAAAGAAAAAAGAATTAAATTGAGGAGCTATATACTTCCTTCAGATTCCAGTACTTTTCCTCTGTGGAAAGTAACCAGTGAATGGCAAAGTTCAGAACAGAGGTATGGGGGTATCAGACAGATGTAGAAGTCATCAAATAAGTGAACTTCAAGAAACTCCAGAGGCTATTATAGGCCCCTACTCCCACCACCCATATTAGGTCCAATAGCAACTTAAACTATCACAGAATAATAGGAAGGCTAGCTCATTTATAAAGCTTGTCAGTGGAGATTTCATCTTCTTCAACAACTCATGCAACTATCAAGGTGTACATTTCCAAGCACATCAATTTTAGCTGGAAAAAAATAATAGCTAATAATTATGGAGTGCTTCCCATGTACTGTGCACTGTTCTAAAGTGTCATCCATATACATACAGTGCTGTATGTGCTCATTCATCAGTTAGATTAATCCCAGAACCCTCTGGAATTCTGATAAGGCAGTAATTAACAGTGAGAAATTAATTAAAATAGTCACACAATTAATAAACTGAGATAGAATTCCAGTCTTGAACAATGTGAGTCCAGATTTTGTGTTCTTAACCACTCATTTGTGCTGCCCAGAACCAAAAGGAGAAACCAGATTGCTGGCTCCTCAAGTGTTCCTCCCTTCCCACATGCCATATGTGACCATCATCCTGTGAAACTCCACAGCCTGGTCCCAAGGCTTTTAATGTTCCATGAGTTATGACTACAGGTATACTGCCTCAGATTAGTGGTGCAGAGGGCTTTGGGGCTGACTGGATTCTACTCAGGGCAACAGGTCAGGATCAAATAGCCTAAGAGGACAGTTAGGCACATTACTCTCCCTTAACTCGTTATACATACAGGCACATCTCCAAATATGAAGTTTTGCAAATACACTTTATATTCGCAGTGTACTTGTGAAAGTTAAAAGATACAACTTGCCACAGTAACAAGCTACAACTAATATCAAGAATGTTTATATTTGACAAGAGATCCAAGATAGCCAATTAGACACAACTCCAGCACACAACACCCAGTGAGAGAGATGCAGAAATCCAGAGATCTCTGAGCTCCAACTGAGGCACCAGTTGCATTTCAACAGGCCTGGTCTGATGGTGAGCAAAGCCCACTCAGGGCAGACCGAGGTGAGGAGGGGTGCTGCTTCACCCAGAAAGTGCATCTGACTGGTGAGTCAGAGGCTCCCCTCTGGCACTCCAGTCCAGATACAGTGCTTCCCCAAAGCCTCAGCAATACACAGAACAGGGGATCTGTGCCAGTCAAGCGACAGGAATTACAAGCCTGGAGTTGAATAAGAGCTTGCGGACTGAGCTATTGCCCCCTCCCTCCTCCCGGAGAGAGAGGCAGCTGTAAGTGGGAGCAGCTGGGCAGACCTCTATCCATGACTGGAGAGAGAGGAAGCTGAAAGGGGTCCCTACCCTCCCACACAAACCCCAGAGGACTGAAGCTCTGACTCTAGTGGGTTGCGCAGCCAGTGCCACAGTCAGAGATGAACCTGAATGATCCAACCCAGTGGAAGAAGGGCACAACCCACTACTAGAGGGGTGGGACTAGGCTACATGTTTTAACAAACACAGGAAGCCTACGTAGCAACGGAGCGGCGTTCTTGACAACCCAGCAGCGCCTACAGGTCAGTGGAAGAGGGGGCCCTAATCTCCCAGTAAAAACAAAAAGACACAGGAAGCTTCCCTAGTAACCTGAAGGAGTCCCTAGAAACCCAGTAGCGCCTCCACAGGCAGACAAGCGACCTCATCAAGCATCTCCCTGACAACACAGCCAGGTAATTCCACAAAAAGGGGAAAAAAACAGTGCAAAAAAGATGAAGCAATCAAAGACCAGAACACCTCTTCTCCTTCAAGGGATCACAACTCCTCAACAACACAGGATCACAACTTGACCAAGGAGTGCGACGAACTGACAGAAACAGGCTTCAGAACGTGGATAATAACAAACTTTTCTGAGCTAAAGGAACACATTCGAACTCAATGCAAAGAAACCAAAAACCTTGAAATAAGGTTAGACAAAATACTAGCTAGAATAACCAGCTTAGAGAAGAACATAAATGACTTGATGGAGTTGAGAAACACAGGAAGAGAAATACGTTGAGGCAAACACAAGTTTTAATAGCCGAATCAATCAAGCAGAAGAAAGGATATCAGAGACTGAAGATCAACTCAATGAAATAAAAAGAGAAGGCAAGACAAGAGAAAAAAGAGTGAAAAGAAATGAACAAAGCTTCCAAGAAATACGGGATTATGTGAAAAGACCTAATCTATGCTTGATAGGTGCACCTGAATATCATGGGGAGAATGAATCCAAGCTGGAAAACACGCTCCAGGATATTATCCAGGTGAACTTCCCAAGCCTAGCAAGGCAGTCCAAATTTCAAATTCAAGAAATACAGAAAACTCCACAGAGATACTCCTCAAGAAGAGCAACCCCAAGGCACATAATTGTCAGATTCACCAGGGTTGAAACGGAGGAAAAAATGCTAAGGGCAGCCAGAGAGAAAGGTCAGGTCACCCACAGAGGGAAGCCAATCAGCCTCACAGCAGATCTCTCAGCAGAAACCCTACAAGCCAGAAGAGATTGGGAGCCAATATTCAACATCCTTAAAGAAAAGGACTTTCAACCCAGAATCTCATATCCAGCCAAACTAAGCTTTGTAAGTGAAGGAGAAATAAAATCCATTATGGTCAAGCAATCATTGAGAGATTCTGTCACCACTAGACCTGCCCTACAAGAGCTCCTGAAAGAAACACTAACCATGGAAAGGAACAAGTACCAGTCACTGCTAAAGCAAACCAGTTGGCAAAGAACAAAAATGCAATGAAGAAAAAGTGTCAACTAATGAGAAAGAAAACCAGCCAGTAACAAAATGGCAGGATCAAATTCATACATAACAATATTAACATTGAATGTAAATGGCCTAAATGCCCCAATCAAAAGACACAGACTGGCAAACTGGATAAAAAGTCAGAACCTATCGGTGTGCTGTATGCAGGAAACTCATCTCACATACAAAGACACACATAGACTCAAAATAAAGGGATGGAAGAATGCCCCCAACACAGGAACACCCAGATACATAAAGCAAGTTCTTAACAACCTAAAATGAGACTTAGACTCCCACACAGTAATAGTGGGAGACTTCAACACTCCACTGTCAATGTTAGACAGATCGACAAGACAGAAAATTAACAAGGATATGCAGGACTTGAATGCAGAGCTGGACCAAGCAGAGCTAATATATACAGAATGCTCCACCCCAAATCCACAGAATACACATTTTTCTCAGCACCACATTGCACTTACTCTAAAATTGACCACATCACTGGAAGCAAATCACTCCTCAGCAAATGTAAAAGAACAGAAATCATAACAGTCTATCAGACCACAGCACAATCAGACTAGAACTCAGGATCAAGAAATACTTTCAAACCCACACAACTACCTGGAAACTGAACAACTTGCTTCTGAGTGTTGACTGGATAAACAATGAAATGAAGGCAGAAATACAGATGTTCTTTGAAACCAACCAGAATGAAAACACAACTTACCAGAATCTCTGGGACACCTTTATAGCAGTGTTGAGAGGGAAATTTGTAGCAATAAATGCCCACCAGAGAGGCAAGGAAAGATCTAAAATAGACACCCTATGTCAAAATTGAAAAAGCTAGACGAGCAAGATCAAAAATATCAAAAGCTAGCAGAAGACAAGAAATAACTAAGATCAGAGCAGACTGAACGAGATAGAGACACAAAAAAATCCTTCAAAAACTCAATAAATCCAGGAGCTGAGTTTTTTAAAAGATCAACAAAATAGACAGACTGCTAGCCAGATTAATAAAAAAGAAAAGGGAGAAGAATCAAATAGAAGCAATGAAAAATGATAAAGGGGATATCAATCACTGACTCCACAGAAATACAAACTACCATCAGAGATTACTACAAACAACTCTATGCACATAAACCAGTAAACCTGGAAGAAATGGATAAATTCCTGGACACTTGCACCCTCCCAAGCCTAAACCAGGAAGGAGTTGAAACCTTGACCAGACCAATAACAAGGGCTGAAGTTGAGGCAGCAATCAATAGTCTACCAATCAAAAAAAGTCCAGGTCCAGACAGGTTCACAGCTGAATTCTACCAGACATACAAAGAGGAGCTAGTTCCATTCTTTCTAAAACTGTATCAAACAATACAAAAAGAGGGAATCTTCCCTAACACATTTTATGAGACCAACATCATCCTGATACCAAAACCAGGCAGAGACTCAACTAAAAAGGAAAACTTCAGGCCAATATCCATGATGAACATTGAAACAAAAATCTTCAATAAAATATTGGCAAACAGATTGCAACAGCACATCAAGAAGCTTATCCATCACGAACAAGTAGGCTTCATCCCAGGGATGCAAGGCTGGTTCAACATACACAAACTCATAAATGTAAGCCATCACGTAAACGGAACCAAAGACAAAAACCACATGATTATCTCAATAGATGCAGAGAAGGCCTTCGATAAAATTCAACAGCCCTTCATGCTAAAAACTCTCAATAAACTCGGTATTGATGGAACATATCATAAAATGATAAAAGCTATATATGACAAACCTACAGCCAATATCATACTGAATGGGCAAAAGCTGGAAGAATTCCCTTTGAAACCAGGAACTAGACAAGGATGCCCTCTCTCACCACTCCTATTCAACATACTATTGGAAGTTCTAGCCAGAGCAATCAGGCAAGAATAAGAAATAAAGGGTATTCAATTAGGAAAGGAGGAAGTAAAACTGTCTCTATTTGCAGATGACATGATTATATATCTAGAAGACCCCATCATCTCAGCCCAAAATCTTCTGAAACTGATAAGCAACTTCAGCAAAGTCTCAGGATACAAAATCAATGTGCAGAAATCACAAGCATTCCTATGTACCAATAAGAGACAAACAGAGAGCCAAATCAAGAGCAAACTCCCATTCACAATTGCTACAAAGAGAATAAAATACCTAGGAATACAACTAACAAAGGATGTAAAGGACCTCTTCAAGGAGAACTACAAACCATTGCTCAATGAAATAAGAGAGGACACAAACAGATGGAGAAACATTCCATGCTCATGGTTAGGAAGAATCAATATTGTGAAAATGGCCATTCCGACCAAAGTAACTA
>CAUYLG010055478.1:0-19012 GCA_963573385.1 Cacajao melanocephalus
ATTCCTGATGCTAAGGGAGGTGCTTTAAACATTTCACAGCTAAACACTTGAATTTTTATTTTATTTTAATTTATGGTCTTTGCTATGGGTTTTCTTTCTAGATGGCCTTTATTGGGTTAAGAACATTTTCTTTTGTTCCTACATCCTAAGACTTTTTTTAAAAAGGATGTTAATTTTTTTTTTTTTTTTTTTTTTTTTTAGCCAGAGTCTCACTCTTTTGCCAGGCTGGAGTGCAATGGCTCAATCACAGCTCATCCCAACCTCCGCCTCCCAGGGTCAAGCAAATCTCCTGCCTCAGACTCCCAATTAGCTGTGATTACAGGCATGCACCACCAAGCCTGGCTACTTTTGTATTTTTAGTAGAGATGTGGTTTCTCCATGTGGGTCAGGCTGGTCTCAAACTCCTGACATTGTGATCCGCCCGCCTTGGCCTCCCAAAGTGCTGGGATTACAGGCATGAGCCACCATGCCCGCCAGGATGTTGAATTTTATTGACATTTTCCTACATCAGTTGAAATCATTTTTTAAGCTTTAATTAATTAATTAATTAATTAATTAATTTTTGAGACAAGGTCTCATTCTGTCACCCAAGCTGAAGTGCGGTGGGACAATCTTTGTTTACTGCAACCTCTGCCTTCCAGGCTCAAGCAATTCCCCCACCTCAGCCTCCCCAGTACCTGGGACTACAGGCATGCACCTCCAAGCTTGGCTAATTTTATTTTTCTTTGTATTTTTAGTAGAGACAGGGTTTTGGCATATTGCCCAGGCTGGTCTCGAACTCCCGGGCTGAAGCAATCCTCCTGCCTTGGTCTTCCAAAGAGCTGGGATTACAGGCATGAGCCACTGCGCATGGCCCATTTTTTTTTAGCTTTAATATATTAATGTCATAAATTATATTAATTTTAATTATGTTGATTTTCTAATATTAAACCAGTCTTTATGGGATAAACCATACTTGGTCATGCATATTGGAGTTTTGTTTTTTATTTTTGGAGACGAAGTCTTGCTCTGTCACCCAGGCGGGAGTGCAATGGCACAATCTCGGCTCACTGCAACCTCCGCCTCCTGGGTTCAAGTGATTCTCCTGCCTCAGCCTCCCAAGTGGCTGGGACTACAGGCATGTGTCACCATGCCCAGTTAATTTTTTGTATTTTTAGTAGAGATGGGGTTTCGCCATGTTAGCCTGGATGGTCTCGATCTCCTGACCTCGCGTGGGCCTCCCAAAGTGCTGAGATTACAGTTGTGAGCCACCGCGCCCTGCCTGGATTTTGTTTATATACATTGCTTGATTTGATTTGCTGAGATTTTTGGTGGTTTAGCATTTTTGCATATATGTTCAGGAGGATATGCTGTTTTTCTTTAATTTACACAAAGACTCTAAAATGGTAGAAGTTGGCTGGGTGTGGTGGCTCATGCCTGTAATCCCAGCACTTTGGGAGGCCAAGGTGGGTGGATTGCTTGAGCTCAGGAGCTCAAGACCAGCCTAGGCAACATGGCAAAACCCTGTCTCTACTAAAAATTAAAAAACTAGCTGAATGTAGTGATGCATGCCTGTAAGGGAGGATCACCTGAGGTTGGGAGGTTGAGGATACAGTGAACCGAGATCATACCACTGCACTCCTGCCTGGGCAACAAAGTAAGACGCTGTCTCAAAAACAAATAAAGCTGGGTGTGGTGGCTCAAGCTGTAATCCCAGCAGTTTGGGAGGCCGAGGCAGGAGGATCACTGGAGGTCAGGAGTTCAAGACCAGCTTGGCCAACAGGGTGAAACCCCATCTCTATTAAAAATACAACAATTAGCCAGGTGTGGTGGCACATGTCTGTAATCCCAGCTACTTGGGAGGGTGAGGCACAAGAATGGCTTGAACCTGAGAGGCAGAGGCTGCAGTGAGCTGAGATCACGCCATTGCCCTACAGCTTTTGGGTGACAGAGTGAGACTCCATCTAAAAATAATAGTAATAAAATAAATAAATAAAATATGAAATGGTAGAAGTTAATTTTGTTATGATGGATGGAGAATCCGAGCCTCAAAGATGTTAAGGAACTTGCTGAAGTCACACAGCATATCCACTGCAGCACTGGAAATTAAATGCAGACCTCCAGGACTTCGAGACCAGCCTGGCCAATATAGTGAAACTCCGTCTCTACAAAAAATAGAAAAATTGGCTGGTCCAGGTGGCTAACACCTGTAATCCCAGCACCTTGGGAAGCCAAAGCAGGCAGATCACAAGGTCGGGAGTTTAAGACTAGTGTGACCAATATGGTGAAGCCCTGTCTCTACTGAAAATATAAAAATTAGCCAGGTGTGGTGGTGGGCGCCTGTAGTCCCATCTATTCTGAAGGCTGAGGCAGGAGAATCACTTGAACCTAGGAGGCAGAGGTTGCAGTGAGCTGAGATCGTGCCATTGCACTCCAGCCTGGGCGACAGAGCAGGACTCCGTCTCAAAAAAAAAAAAAAGAAATTTTTTTCTAGAGATGGTGTGTCACTGTTGCCCAGGCTGGTCTCAAACTTGCGCCTCAAGCAAGCCTCACCCCTTGGGCCCCAGATTGTTGGGATTACAGGTGTGAGCCACAGAACCTGGCCCAATTTTCTTACTATAACAGTCAACCAGGCTGGTACTGGCTTTGGCAATTCAATATGCGTCTCTGGATATGCCTGCTAGGGCCTCTGTTTCACTTTGCTGAAAACTTAAAAGAACTGGCAAGGGCTATATGAAGGGCTATGTAGAGGAGAACTTTAAAGCCACTTCAGAGCTCAGCAGGAAACAGTGCTGGGATTTGACTGACCTTAACTGTCAGGGACATAAGAAGGTCAAGTAGCCAGCATTTCCTTATATCTTCTCCAGTGGCATGGTTGGCACACAGGTTTGCCCTCACTCGAAAACCCAAACTGGGCCAGGCATGGTGGATCATGGCTGTAATCCCAGCACTTTGGGAAGCCAAAAAGGGTGGATCATCTGAGGTCAGGAGTTCGAGACCAGCCTGGGCAACATAGCGAAAACCTGTCTCTACTAAAAATACAAACTTAGCCAGGTGTGGTAGTGGACGCCTATAATCCCGGCTCTTCAGGAAGCTGAGGCAGGAGAATCGCCTGAACCCAGGAGGCGGAGGTTGCGGTGAGCTGAGATCATGCCACTGCACTACAGCATGGGCGAGAGCAAGACTGTCTCAGAAACAAACTGCTTGGTAGTGTCTTCATGGAGGAATGAATTAAGAAGAATTCAGAAACCACATTCAGGCCCGGCGTGCTGGCTCATGCTTGTAATCACAGTACTTTGGGAGGCCGAGGTGGGAAGATTGTTTGAGCTTAGGAGTTGAAGCCCAGCCTGGCCAATACAGTGAGATCTTGTCTCTACAAAAAATTTAAAAGTTAGCTAGTCGTGGTGGCTTGCATCTGTAGTCCCAGCTACTCAGGATGCTGAGATAGGAGGATCGCTTGAGCCCAGGAGGTGGAGGTTGCAGTGAGTCATTATTGCACCACTGCACTCCAGCCTGGGTGACATAGTGAGACCCCTGTCTTAAAAAGAAAAAAAAAGAGGCCAGGCACAGTGGCTCATGCCTGTAATTCTAGCACTTTGGGAGCCTAAGGGGGGGTGGATCACTGAGATCAGGAGTTTGAGACTGGCCTGGCCTACATGACAAAAACCCATCTCTACTAAAAATACAAAAATTAGCCATGTATGGTGGTGGGCGCCTGTAATCCCAGGTATTAGGGAGGCTGAGGCAGCAGAATCGCTTGAACTTGGGAGATGGGGATTGCAGTGAGCCGAAATCGCAGCACTGCACTCCAGCCTGGGTGACAGAGTGAGACTCTGTCTCAAAAATAAATAAATAAATAAATGAAAAAAAAATCATATAGAGTTTTCAGTAGGAACGATTACTGTGATTGATTAGCAATGTCTGCTGTGGCCACAGAACTAGAAACAGCCAGCAGGTACTAATTATTTCAACCATCTCTGGCTCAAGTTCCAATATCTTTATTCCCAAATATTGGCCACTACTGTGTGCCAGGCACTGTGCAAAGCACTCTACATGCAAGTCTTCTGTTCTTATTCACAACAATCCTAAAAAGGGAAGTTTTCCTCCTCCACTTCACCCCCACTTAATACATGAGGAAACTGAGATATTTTAAAAATTGCCAAAGATCATGCAGCATATAAATGGTGGAGCAGGGATTTGCATATGAGTTTTTCTGATCCAGAGTGTGCATTTCCAACTTCCACTGCCAACCAAGAATGGTGCCAGCTCTAACATTTCCCAGCTGTGTGTCCTCAGATAGACTACTTAGTGCTTCTGAGCCTCTGCTCCATTTTGCTGCAAACTCCAAATTACAGTCACACTGGCCTGAGGAAGGAGCTAAAGCCATATGCTGGAAAGCATCTTGAATTGATTAGTTATATCTGTCCTGGGTATGATCATGGGAATTAAAAGTAGGCTTGTCACATCCATCATCTGTGCCTCTTAATACACCTACATTATTATTTATTATTATCATTATTATAATTAGAGATGGAGTCTCACTCTGTCACCCAGGGTGGAGTGCAGTGGTATGATCATGGCTCACTTCAGCCTAAACCTCTGGGGCTGAAGTGATCTTTATACCTCAGACTCCTAAGAAGCTGGGACTACCGGTGTGTGCCACCATGCTTGGCTAATTTTTAAATTTTTTGTAGAGATGAGGTCTTGCTGTGTTACCCAGGCTGATCTCAAACTCCTGGCCTCAAGCAACCCTCCCATCTTAGTTTCCCAAAGTGTTAAGAATTCAGTTGTGAGCTACCATGCCTGGCACATTATTATTTTATTTAAAGATTGGGTCTTGCTATGTTGCCCAGCCTGGAGTGCAGTGATTATTCACAGGTGCAATCATTGTGCACTGCAGCCTCCAACTCCTGGACTCAAGGGATCCTCTCATCGCAGCCTCCCAAGTAGCTATGACTACAGGCATGTGCCATTGCATGGGGCAATACTGCCATATATATATATATTTGAGACAGAGTTTTGCTCTTGTTGCCCAGGCTGGAGTGCAATGGTGCGATCTTGGCTCACTGTAACCCCTACCTCCCAAGTTCAATAGATTCTCCTGCCTCAGCCTCCTGAGCAGCTGGGATTACAGACATGCATGCACCACCATACCTAGCTAATTTTGTATTTTTAGTGGAGACAGGGTTTCTCCATGTTGGTCAGGCTGGTCTCAAACTCCCAACCTCAGGTGATCCGCCCACCTCGGTCTCCCACAGTGCTGGGATTACAGGCGTGAGCCAATGCACCCGGCAATACTGCTGTATTAATGAGCATTCCCCTACAATGAGCATCTACTGTGTGCCAGCCACTGCGAGAAATACTTTGAGGCATCATTTCAGTTACTCTCCCAACAATCTTAAAAGACTGAGAACACATTCTCTATTTTACAGGTGATGAAAGTGAACTCAGAGACGTTGGGCGGTATGAAGAGGGAATTTCATTTCAGTCCCAGATCTGCTTGCAGAGCTGTTTTTCATCATTATGGCCAATGCCTTGTCTGGCTATGTTGCCCAGGCTGACCCTGAACTCCTGGGCTCAAGTGATTCTCCCATCTCAGCCTCCCCAGTAGCTAAGATTACAAGTGCAAGTCACCATTCCCAGCTAATTTTTTATTTCTTGTAGAGATGGCATCTCGATATGTTGCCCAGGCTGTTTTCAAACTCCTGGCCTCAAGGGATCCTCCTGCCTCAGCCTTCCAAAGTGTTGGGATTACAGTCATGAGTCACTGCACCTGGCCGCCATTTACTCTTTTTTTTTTTTTTCTGAGACAGAGTCCCGCTCTGTCACCCAGGCTGAAGTGTAGTGGCACAATCTTGGCTCACTGCAACCTCCACCTCCCAGGTTCAGGTGATTCTCCTGCCTCAGCCTCCAGAGTAGTTGGGACCACAGGCATGTGCCACTATGCACGGTTAATTTTTTGTGTTTTTAGTAGAGATGGGTTTTCGCCATGTTAGCCAGGCTGCTTTCCAACTCCTGACCTCAGGTGATCCGCCCACCTTGGCCTCCCAAAATGCTGGAATTATAGGCGTGAGCCACTGTGCCTGGCCCATTTACTCTTACAAAAGAGATAGCACAGAAAGTTAGCTCCTTGCATCTCCAATTGGCTGAGAGTTGCTCCCGGGAGGGCTGCCTGGAGGACCACTCTGAAGACACATCCAGGCTCAAAAAGAACATGCATTGGGTTGATTACCAATGTCTGCAAGGCACCTGTGGTGATGCAGTAATGTTTGCGGGTGGGTGGGGAGGCTGAGACAGGAGGATTGTTTGAGTCTAGACGTTTGAGACCAGCCTGGGCAACACAGTGAGATCCTGTCTCTACAAAACATTTCCAAAACAAATTAGCTGAGTATGGTGGTACATGCCTGTAGTCCCAGCTACTTGGGAGGAGGAGGTGGTGAGAGGATTAACTTGAGCCCAGGAGTTTGAGGATGCAGGGAGCGTGATTGTGCCACTGCACTCCAGCCTGGGCGAGAGGGTAAGACCTTGACTCTTTTTTTTATTTTATTTTTTTAAGGCGGGGTTTCACCATGTTGCTCAGGCTGGTCTTGAACTCCCGACCTCAGACGATCTGCCCGCCTTGGCCTCCAAAGTGCTTGGATTACAGGTGTGAGCCACCATGCCCGGCCCAGACCCTGACTCTTAAGAGAAAAAAAAAATGATGGAATAGGAACAGGGTTGCACAGGATGCAAACGGTGAAACAAGAAATCTGGCCGGGCGACGTGGCTCACGCCTGTTATCTCAGCACTTTGGGAGGCCAAGGCAGGAGGATCACCTGAGGTCAGGAGTTTGAGACCGGCCTGGCCAACACAGCAAAACCTTGTCTCTACTAAAAAAACAAAAAATAGCCAGGCGTCGTGGTGGGCGCCTGTAGCCTCAGCTACTCCAAAGGCTGAGGCAGGAGAATCACTTGAACCTGGCAGGTGGAGCTTGCCATTGTGCCACTGCACTACAGCCTGGGTGACAGAGGGAGACTGTCTCAGTGAAAAAAAAAAGAATTCAGTTTCAGGGTTTGGACTTCAGAGCCCACTCTCCTAACAAAAAGGCCAGTAATAACAAAATAATAACAGCAGAGCGAAGCTAAGTACTTGTTCTCTGCCATGTCCTGGGCATCATGACATCTAAACCCCTCCATCAGTTGAGTCTATTAATTCAATTCAACAAATATTTACCGAGGGCTACACACGCCAGACTCCACCCTCCTCATGTTGTCCTCTGACAGTTATGCCAGCTCTCTGTGCCTCTGTTCCTCCTTAAGGAAGGTATGGCACAGAGGTCTCACATGTATAGAGATGGGTTCTGAATTTGCATCCTGGCTCATTTTGGGGCTTTTCTTTTTCTTTCTTTCTTTTTTTGTTTTTTTGAGACAGGGTCTTGCTCTGTTGCCCAGTCTGGAGTGTAGTGGTGTGATCATGGCTCATTGAAGCCTCAACTTCCTGGGCTCAAGTGATCCTCCTGCCTCAACCTCCCAAGTAGCTAGGACTATAGGCTTGCACCACCCGGTTGGCTAATTTTTCTCTTTTTCTATAGAGACTGGGGTTTTGCCATGTTGCCCAGGCTGCAATCCTCCTGCCTTAGCCTCCCAAACTGCTGAGATTACTGGTGTGAGCCACCACGCCTGGCCCTGGAGATGGATTCTGAATTTGCATTCAAACTCATTGAGGTAAGAGTTTTATGTTGGGTTGATAAGATTTGCTATAAGAGCCCAACGAGCAATCAGCAGTACACAAGCCACAGCTAGATCCCTATTATTATTATTATTATTATTATTATTATTATTATTATTATTTTGAGATGGAGTCTTGCTCTGTTGCTTAGGCTGGAGTGCAATGGTGTGATCTTGGCTCACTGCAACCTCTGCCTCCCGGGTTCAAGCGATTCTCCCACCTTAGCCTCCCTGGTAGCTGGGACCACAGGCATGCACCATCACGCCCAGCTAATTTTTTGTATTTGTAGTAGGGATGGGGTTTTGCCATGTTGGCAAGTCTGGTCTCGAACTCCTGACCTCAAGTGATCGACCCACCTCGGGCTCCCAAAGTGCTGGGATTACAGGCATGAGACACTGCACTAGATCCCTATTTTTGAACGCAACCGGGCATGTGCAAAGTTTTCATTGACTTCCCACAACCACAGTGAACGGTAGAGAGGATCTGCACCATTTCTCAGATAGAGACATTGAGAGTCACAGGGACCTATGACTTGTCCAGGGTGACAGAAGGAGGTGGAGAGGATGGTGTCAGCATCTGATCCCCTGATCCAATATCCCCAGAGCCGAAAGAGTTACCAGATGCCCCCCTCCCCATAGAGTCCCCAACTTGAATGGAGTGAAGAGGTGACTGGGTGTGTCAGATCCGGGTTCCTAAGGAGGTCGAGGTAGCCCCCCCAGGCCAAGTGTCCCCAACTTGACACCATTAGAAGGCCCAGTCTGCTCATCTGGCCACCACCCCTTCTCCCTCACATCTGTGCCAGAGCTTAGGGGGACCAGTGTCGCGTTTCTCCAAGGCTGAGCCGGCTGAGCCGATAATGAGGATCAGATTGATGGAGGCCACACCCGCCCCACTCCAGCCTGCAGTAAGTGCGCAGCCTGGGATGTTGGCCACGTGGGCATCAAAGGGACTTCAACGACTGGCCCCAGACAGAGATAGTGGGGTGGTAAAGTCAGAGAGAAGGAGGGCAGATCAAAGATAGAGGGTAAGGGAACCTTCCTTCCCATTCTCTCCAGGGCTTCTTCTAAGCCTCCCCTGATTTTGGCTTCTCGCTCCCTCTTTCTTCCTGTTTCCCTCTTCTCTCCACTGTCCTGTCCTCTCACTAAACCATTCTGTGTCCCTGGCTTCATCACTCTCTCTTCCCGTTTTCCACCATTGCACATACATCTGAGGTACGGATTTTGCAGTGAACACACCTGAAGCCACTTGTTTCCTAGCACCTCCTGTGTCTGACCCCCACAGCCCCCAGCTGCTCTCCTGGCCCGTCACAGTGACAGATGCCTGGATACCAGCCGGCGACAATAGGGCATTGAGTGGCTATGCATGGTGAGGCTGGGCTACCACGTGGTGCTGACTGAGCCTCCTACTTCTGGGCCCTCCTTTAGTGCAGGGTCCTTGTGGTCTTAATTTATCACCTCTCCTCCTCCCAGCCTGTCCCCATGATACATAGCTGTCCGAGCGCTCACTTACAGAGGAACCCAGGTCCTCAAGGCCCTTGTGTGACCTCTGACCACACCCTCTTTCCCTTTGTGCATTAGTTTGCTTTTTCAAATGAGAGAACGGATCAGAGGACGCCTAGGAGATGCTGGACTGTTGCGGGAGTTCTGAGGTCCTCAGGAGGCCACACTCCAGTTCCCAGACCTGGGTGAGCAGCACGAAGCCCAGAGAGGGAAAGGAACCGGCCTGAAGTCACACAGCTGGTGAGCCAGGCTTCAGGGACCTCATTTCTCAGAGCCAGGTGGGCGGGTCCCAGGGTCCAGGCGGGGAGAGGCCCAGGCATGGAGGGAGCGCCGATCATGCCCCCAGCCCCACTACTAGCCACGACTCGAAAAAGAGGCCCGGAAAGAGACACAGTGCACAGAGACACACACGCAGAGACGGAGAGATAGGAAGAGCGGAAGAGGGAGGCCCGGGCGCCGGGACCAGACAAAGGACGCGAGGCGGCGCGGGGAGCGGAGTCGCGCGGCAGGGGCGGGGGTGGAGCCGGGGTGGGGCTATAACTGGCCAGCCCCGCCCCTGGGATACGCCCGGGCTGCCGAGTGGGAATCCGAGGGCTCGGGCGAGGCCGGGCCCCCAGGGCCCTGGGGGCGGGGCCTAGATGGGCGTGCCCGGGCGTGGCCAGGCAGGGCGTGGCAGGGCGGGAGGGGCCGCCCGCTCGGGAGCTGACCAGCTCGGTGGCTGCTGAAAGCACCGAGCGCGGGGCGAGCGGTGCGGGAGGGCGAGCCGGCGGCGCTCAAGGTCACCTCGCGGCCCAGAGCCTTGGCGAGGTGGGGAGTCTGGACCTGGCCTAAGGGGGCTGCCTCGGTCTCTTACCCCATCTCCCTGGGGGCAGGGACCCGGGATCCGAGAGGTGCCCCCATCAACCCGCGGGCCCTCCTCTCCCCTCCCCCTCCCCGCAGCCCGAGGCGCCCGCGCGAGGCTACGGCCCGCGAAGAAGCGCCGAGAAACAAAGGGACGCGGCAGCGGCGGCGGCGGGCCCGCGGGGCCTCCGGGCGTGCCCCCTCCTCTCCCCTCCCCGCTTGCCGCAAGGTCGACGGGCTTGAGGACGAGACGCCCGCCTCCCGGGCGCGGCCGAGGCCCCGGGCGCGCGATCCGACGCCACCCGCTTCCCTAGGGCTCTCGGGGACGCCTTGTCGCTTTGGCCTGGCCCAGCACCAGGGATCGGGCCCTGCGTTTGCCTGGGCGGCCTGCGGGGTCTGGGCCTGGATGGAGGAAGCATCCTTAGCCGCCACGGCCCCTCCCCCATCAGGCCTGCTGGCAAGGGGGCCATCCCGCCTCCAGGGCGGCGTCGGACGCCCCCTGAACAGCAGTCCGGCTCCCTAAGGCCCCTCAGGCCAAGCTCTCAGCGCCCTCAGCACTCTGGGCGCGGCCCTGCCCACTCTCAGGCCCCGAGGCTCGGTCCTACCCCCCCCACCCGGGCCTAGCTAGGCCTGGTCCTACCCCCCCTCCCCGCACCCGCCCAATCTCCGCGGAGCCTGGGCCCAACTCCTCCCAGTCCCGATTCCCTTTCGGCAACAGGGGAATACCTACAGTGACCATTCTTGTGTGCCCGGCGGGCGCGGTCCGTGTTGAGGGCGGCTCCGGGGGTCGTGCACTCTTAGGGGGGCGCCCGATGCTCACGCCGGGGTCCCGCCCGGGCGGCCTCTGGTGCGGCCGCTGCAGATGAGGCGATGAAGGCGGCGGCTCCCTCGAGGGCCAGGGACCGGCCCGAACCCGGGGATGTGCGAGTGGATGGCCGGGCCCCGGGGTGGCCTGCGGGCGGCAGGGGATGGAAAGAAGGAGCGGGCGCGGGGTTGAGGACGCCCCCTGCGCGGCCCCGCGGGGCCCGGGGAGGTTGCACTTCCCGACAGAGATCGCGGCGCTCTGCCTTTCGCTGCCGCCCCTCTGTCGGCCCTGTCCGGTCCCGGGTGTTCAAGTCTTCTCCCCTCGCCCACCCTCCCTCCCTCCCTCCGGCCCGCGCTGCGCGCTCCGCGCTCTGGACCGCGCCGCCGCCGCCCCCAGCCCTTTATAGCAGCAGCTGCCAGCGCCGGCGTCGCTCATTGGCTGAGGCGACAGAGCTCCGCCTCCTCGCGGCTCCCGACGGCGCGGCAGGTGGAAGCGAGCGCGCGCTGGTCGGGACTCTGCACCCCACAAAAGCTTATCCTAGGTGCTCAAGTTGCCAGATTCGGGCCCTCCTTCCCTCGCGGCCATTGCTTCCTGCCTTGGCATCCTTTCTTGGGCTAGCTTTCGGGCCAGGAAACGGGTTCCCCTCCTCCGTCCAGCACCTAGAGCTGGAGGAGCCAAGAGAGCGAGGAGGTATTAGTGGTCTGAATATGCGACCTTCCAGAGGTGCTGTCCACCGAGGGGACTGGGACTTGGAACCAGTATTTCAGTAGGCAGAGGCCTGGTTCCCCAGATTTGGAGGCACCAGCTGTAGACCACCTCAAGACCACGGGCGAGGGTGGCTAGTGTGACCCTAGTCTTCTGTGGAAGGAGGCTGGGACGCTGTTAGAGTGGGCTGGGTGCTTCTAGGATTCAAAAGGTGAGGACTGGCACTCCCCATTGCAAGGGAACTCGGCACTGCTCCGAAAAGGGTAAAAAGGTTTGGGGCTCAGTGTTCTGGATAATCCTCGCTAGAGCCCTGCAGCTCCGGGAAACCACAGATCCTTCTCGGACCCCACAAAACTGGGGTGGATGGATTTGCCACATAAATGTCCTGGCTTCCTCGGCTCGTGATTGGTCCTCCTGACTGTGGAGTCATGCTCGCTCTCTGCTAGGGGGGACCTGGCCTCTCTCTAAGGCGTTGGGGGTGGCGCAGCCTCCTTTGGTGCGCGGGCGCAGGTGCATGTTTACGTCGGGTCGCGGGAACAAGCACACACTGGGGCGGGGTAGCCGGGGCGTTAGGCTTCAGCACCACAGACAGCAATCCGTCGGTCCGGACGAGGGCGCTGCCGGCAGGGTAGCCCGGACCCCCTAACTGGAAAGCCGCAGTCCCCACCCTATCCTCGTTCCTGCACGCCCTTTAGGCTCCAGACTGTCAGAGAACGCCACCAGCCAGGAGAGCCTAATTTGCCCAATCAGGGGCGGCCCTTGAGAGAACCAATTACTGCAAGATGCCCTAGAGATCGAGCCAATGGAAGCGCGCGCACCAGGGGATGCTGCCACGCCTGGAGAGGGCAGGCCAATCGCAGTGGCCCGCACAATCGGGGCGGCGGCGGTGCGGGTCCCCGGGTGGCCTCTCTTGGGCTCGCTGGGGCGACCTGGCTGCCGACGCTGGGGACCCTAAGCGATGGTCTGTTCCCCCACCCCGTGTTCCTCCCGGTTTCCGTCATCCGAAGCTGTGCCGGGAGGTGGGGGCTGCTCCTGGGCGCGCGGACCCCGCTGCGGTTCCCATGGAAACCTGCCGGCTCCGGCTGTGCGGGGAGAGCGAAGGGGACCTGCCTCGGGGGGAAGGGAGATCGCGGGGGTGGCCCCAGCGGCCGGACTCGCTAGTCCTTGCCGATTCTTGTCCCCGCCTAGGATAGCCCCCCGGTCCGTAGCGGAAACTGAGGCGTAGCTGGGGCCCCGCCCTACCCGCGCGAGCTGGTGAGGAGCCGGCGGGGCCAATCTGCGCGTGGCGCCACAGGGCTCCCCCGGGCACGTGCCTGAGCTCGCGGCTGCGGTCCCCAGGGTCACGTGGCTACGGCCACCGGGGCCTACGCGACTCGCGCGCCACCTGGCGGTCGCGCCTCGCTCCCCACCCCTCTCCCTAGCGGCCCCCAGGAGGAGGCGGTCTCAGCATCCACCTCGGGGAAATGGGGCCAGGGCAGCCACCGCCAACTCCCTTTCCCCCCCCCCGCCGTGGCTTCCTGTTTTAGGGACACGCCTAGCTGGTTCTACCTTGGGGTTTTAGCACTGGTTGTTCCTCTGGCCTGAGAATTTCCTCCCCCACTTTTCTTCAGGGATAGATCTTTGTCATTCCGGCCTATGTGGAAATGCCACCTCCTCCGAGGCCCTCCCTGACCACTGACCTCAACAGCATCCCTGGAAAACAACGTATCACTCTCTTTTGCATGGTGCTTGTCACTAGCTGCAGATGTTTCTCATTTAGGGGATTGCTGAACACCTCCCCCATCTCGTCTCGGAGCTCGCTGAGGGTGGCAGATGGGTGCTCTGTAAGACCGGAGGAGTGGGCATTAGGGTCCTGAGTTCTGGGAGATGCCTAGAAACCCCAGACCCCCAAGCCCCACCTCATCCTGTGGGATCACGGGCTGTGTGGGGCTTCCAGGCCCAGGGGCATTCCCCCTGCCTGGCCTCGCTCAGGAAGGGATCAAGTAGGCTGGAGACAGACAGGGACCTGGCACCCCAAATTATTCAGGCCCAGGAAAAGGGCATCTCCTTTCTCGCTCTTTAATCTCGCTCTCCTCTCTTGACAGTTCCAGCAATGCAGCCCCAGGCGCCAGCTTCAGAGAAGGATGCGGTGGGGCGGGGTGGGAAACCTGCCCAGGGGGCCCAGCCCTGGGGTGGGGCGGGGGCGCCTCCTTCCGGCCCGCGGTCGGGCAGCCCTCGCAGCAGTCCAGGTCCCGGCAGGCCTGGGCGTGGCGTCCGAGCGGACGAATAAATAGGGGCAGTCAGTGGTCAGGTGAGTCAGGTGGGCTTGTGGTCTGGGTGGCTTTTGAGCGTGTGGAACTTGACGCTGTCCAGCTTCTCAAAGCGCTTCCCGCAGCGATCACACGTGAAGTTGTACTGCACCTCTGCCGTGTGCTTCTTCATGTGCCAGTTGAGCGATGCGCGCTGCCGGCACTGGTAGCCACAGATCTCGCACCTGCCAGGAGCCCGTGGCAGCACGGGGTGGGGTCAGAGTGGGCTGGGCACCGCGGGTGGGGTGGGACCCTACAGGGCCGAGCACGGGTGGAACCATGCCCAGGCACTGTGTGTGGGCAGAGCGCTCCCGGACCTGCTGGAATCCCCTCCCTCCCAAGCCTCTAGCTATGCGGGCTGGCCTGTGACTCACTGCAGGGGGGTCTCGCCGGTGTGCGTGCGCCGATGTACCTCCAGGTGGTTCTTCCTCTTGAAGGACTTGCCACAGGTCTCACAGGTGAATTCACGGACACCTGGGGGCGGTGGGGACCGAGACTGAGGACGGTGCTATTCGGGCAGGGGGCTATGGGGTATCTCTGATGTGCTGCAGACTCTTATGCTAGAAGGAGCAGCAGGCTGTCTCCTGGCATCTCCCAGGACTGCAGGTGCAGATTGACGCAACCACGGAACCCTATGTCCTTCCCCTGCGACTGCTGGGAAACACGATCAAGCAGAGCTGAGATTCGAACTTGGGTCCCTGAGGGGCATAGGGTGCAAACTGCCAAGCCAACATGGTTCTGAATTTGTCCCCAATATTTTTGTTGTTGTTGTTGCTATTTTTCCCCGAGATGAAGTCTTGCTCTGTCGCCCAGGCTGGAGTGCAGTGGCATGATCTCAGCTCACTGCAACTTCCACCTCCCCGGATGAAGCAAATCTCCTGCCTCAGCCCCTCAAGTAGCTGGGATTACTGGCATGTGCCACCATACCCGGCTGATTTTTGTATTTTTAGTAGAGACAGGGTGTCTCCATGTTGGTTCAGGCTGGTCTCGAACTCCCGACCTCAGGTGATCCACCTGCCTCAGCCTCCCAAAGTGCTGAGATTACAGGTGTGAGTTATCACGCCCAGCCTTGTCCTCCATATTTGAACTTTGAATGATTTTGCATTAAAAAAAAAAACTTCTGCTGGGCTCAGTGGCTCACACCTGTAATCCTAGCACTTTGAGAGGCCAGGCAGGCAGATCGCCTAAGGTCAGGAGTTGGAGACCAGCCTGGCTAACATGGCAAAATCCCATCTCTATTAAAAAATACAAAAATTAGCTGGGTATGGTGGTGGGCACCTGTAATCCCTGATACTCCAGAGGCTGGGGCAGAAGAATTGCTTGAACCCGGGAGGCAGAGGCTGCAGTGAGCCAAGATTGCACTCCAGCCTGGGCAGCAGAGCAAGACTCCGTTGCAAAAAATAACCCCCTCAACACACACAAGAAAGAAAACAAAAAGAAACAACAACAACAAACAGCACCCCAAATTTCTGACCTCTTGCGATATCAGAAACTCTGGCCCTCAGAGCCATGCCCTACTTCTGGACATAGGCACCATGGTTCCCCATTGTGTCCCCAGCCCACAAAGAAGACCAGTATTTCTGCCACAGGTGGAAACAGAAGCCCAGTCCCAAACCAGCTGCCCCTCTCTGCCCAGCTCTCCTTCCTGCTGCTGCTTGGGTGGCTCTGGCCTGTGGCCCCAGGTGCTGCTATGGTTCCAATCTGGAAGAGCAGAGGCGGTGTCTTAGTCTTGCATGAGACCTGCTCATGGGGTTGTGGGGTAGGAGGGGAGACAGCCAGCCCCGCCCACCTCCTGTGATTGATTGGTAACCGTCCCGGTTGTTGTGGCTCAGGTAGCTACAGCCTACTGAGCACAGGGAAGAGGCTCCTAGGGGTATAGTCCTGTGCCAAGGAACCCAGCACTGGGTTTTGACCCTCCAGCCTGGCCCAGGCTCCCAGGCCCCCAGTCCTATGCCCCTGTGTCCCCAGCTCACACACCAGCTGGCCCAGGGCCTGACCTGAATGGATGATCATGTGCCGCCGCAGGTGGTTGGATAGATAGAACTTCTTGCCGCAGCCAGGATGAGGACACACTTTGGTCTTCCCTTTCCGATGCACAAGATTGACGTGGTTCTGGGGACGAGACGGGCAGGAGTGGGTCCCGTAGGCCCACTGAAGGGGCTCTGGGGGGTGGGGAGAGATGAAGGCAGCTGGAAGGCAGGCTGGGACTGGCCTCCCCAGGAGGAGGGAAGAAGGTTACCCTTGCCCAACTCTGAGATTCCCTGGGGCACAACTGGGTCAAAGGGCAGCTCTACTGAACACCTACTATGTGCCAAGCTCTGCACTGGGGTATCTGTCAACTCTGTGAAGGGCCCAATTAATGGATGAGGAAACTGAGGTTCCAGGCTCAGTGGTTTGGCCAGGGTGTCACAGGTGGGCAGTGGCAGGACTGGGACTGGATCTGAGGGCTGTCACCAGATCAATAGGCAGTCCTGATTGATTCATTCCTCTGTTCTTCCATTCTTTAACTTACTGGCTCTAGCTTGCAGGCCTGGCATGTGCTAGGTGCTTAATACATGCTTAATCAAAGCATGGCATGGCACATTCAAAGGCCTGTTGCTGCATCCTCCCATGCCAGGTGTGGGATGTGACAAGTCCCTGTCTCTGCCTTCAGTGGCACCTTGTCAAACTCCAAGGGGCAACCTAGAGGTAGGACGTCCTGGTGGTGCCACGACCTGGGCCTTGTGGGCCTGGCCCAGGCTACTCTGGGTGGCGGCCTCACCTGGAAGCTGCTGAGGG
The DNA here is from genome assembly GCA_963573385.1 of Cacajao melanocephalus. Classification (NCBI taxonomy): domain Eukaryota; kingdom Metazoa; phylum Chordata; class Mammalia; order Primates; family Pitheciidae; genus Cacajao; species Cacajao melanocephalus. The sequence continues at coordinate 16,602 of CAUYLG010055478.1, forward strand.
CCACATAGACTTGGCTGCAGCCCTCATATGGGCAGTGGAACATCTCAAGCAGGCCGTCGGCATCCATCACCCGCGACCGCTTGCTCCGCCGCCTCCTGGAGGGGAAGGGGTCCATGAGGTCGGGGCTCCTGCACCAGGCAGGCTGGGGGCCTGGCCACTCCTAGAGCTCGCCTTCACCCCCGCCCGGCCCTGGCACCCACTTCTCGGGCTCCTTGGGGATCTCGTAGATGATGGCTGACATGTCGCTGCCGTCCAGCTCCCCGCCGTCCACCTCTGCTGCAGACTCTGCGCTCTCAGGTACCGTCATTGCCAGATCCGGGGCTACGGGCTCCTCCTTCTCTTCCTTCTTGAGCAAGCACAGGTCCTCCTTCTCTACGGGGTGGACACAGGGTGGTGTCCGCGGGGCATGAAGGCTGCTGAGGTACCCACTTCGAGGGCCACTCCTCGCCCAGTCCCTCCCAGGCCCAACCACCCCTGGCCAGAGGCCATGGCAGGTCCCCCAGACCTTTCTTGGTCTCGATGCCTGCTACAGCAGTGGCATCCGTGGTGCTGGGCTGGCTGCCCTCCGGCTCTGTCTGGGTGTAGGCCGCCACGCCCTCCATTATGGCACAGGGTACCTCCTCGCCCAGGCCACTGCCAGGGGCACCACTGCCTGCCGCCATGTTGAGGTGAATGCCCTCAGCTGTGAGAGCATCGTAGCCAGGGCCTGCGATGATGATCACCTGTGAGCCAGGCACCATGCCTGGCATGGGGCAGCTGGCCACTACCTCACCCAGGGCCTCCTGAGGCACGTTCTCAAAGAGGGCGCCGGGGCCCGCACCCACTTGCATGGGCACTGGCACGCACACCACTGTCTCCAGGGCTTCGGGCCCACTGCCTGCTGGGTTGGGGCACAGCGGGGTCCCCTGCTCGGCCAGGCTCTCCACGTGGTGGACGTCAAAGGGGATGTGCACGCCCTCCTGAGTGATAAGCCCGCTGCTGCCCACCGGGCTGGTAGGCGTCACCGCTGCCGCTGCCGCTGCTGCAGCCTTGACCGGCTGGCCCTCAGGGCGCTCCTCAGAGTCGGAGCCAGAGCCAGAGCCAGACGAGTCAGAGCTGCTGGCCACCAGCCCATTGCCCACTGCGGGGACAGAAGAAAGGGAATGGTTATAACAGCTGCAGCCACTGGTATTTGTTTAGTTTTTCTTTTCTTTTTTTCTTTTTGTTTTTTGAGGTTTCACTCTGTTACCCAGGCTGAAGTGCAGTGGTGTGATCTCAGCTCACTGCAACCTTGGCATCCTGGATTCAAGTGATTCTCCTGCCTCAGCCTCCCTATTAGCTGGGACTACAGGCGCACACCACCACACCCAGCTAATTTTTGTATTTTCAGTAGAGACGGGTTTCACCATGTTGGCCAGGCTGGTACTCCTGACCTCAAGTTATCGGCCTGCCTGGGCCTCCCAAAATGCTGGGATTACAGGTGTGAGACACCTCGCCCAGCCCCGGTTTTTTCAAGTAGAGACTAGGTCTTGCTATACTACCCAGGCTGGCCTTGAACTCCTGGGCTCAAGGGATCCTCCTGCCTCGGCCTCCTAAAGTGCTGGATTACAGGCGTGAGACACTGTGCCCGGCCAGCACTTGATATTTGTTGAGGGCTCTCCAGGGGTTGGACACTGTGACCCTCTCACTGCCCAAAACAGCAGTCACTTCTCAGTCCCCACTGCCCCTGACTGCTCCAAGATGACTAACCCAGCTGAACACCCCTGCTCCGGGGGACACTTTCCTCTCTTGGTCCCCAGACCCACACTCCGGTGTCCCCAAAGTCCTGGGATTACCGGTGTGAGACACCTCACCCAGCCCCGATTTTTTCAAGTAGAGACCAGGTCTTGCTACGCTACCCAGGCTGGCCTTAAACTCCTGGGTTCAAGGGCTCCTCCGGCCTCAGCTTCCCAAAGTGCTGGGATTACAGGTGTAAGCCACTGTGCCTGGCCAGCTCTGGGCCCTTCCTGGTGGCTCCTTCCAAGTTTCTTTGGTTCTTGCAGGCCTAGAAGGCTCGGGCTGAGGCCTCTCCTCAGCGCTCACCTCACCCCCAGGTTTGCCCAGGCTGATGGGGTTAAAGGCCATGCTCTGATTCTCGATGCCAACTGAGTATCCAATAATTCAATCCATTCTAACATTATCTTCCTGGAGCAGGCATTAAACCCTATAAGTTAAAGGCTCAGTCCCACAAGACTGCCTGGACTTCAGATGTCAGCTGCAAGTCCTGGGCTACCCTTTATGTCTGACCAACGGGTCTTGAACTCCTGAGCTCAGGCAATCCACCTGCCTTGGGAAGCGGATTGCCTCATCACAGCCATGAGACACTGTGTCTGGCAAGAGTTTTTATAACTGTCTCCAGCTCCCTGTTCAGTCCCTGGGGGCTTGGGGGTGGG